>JAHZMY010002039.1:0-17747 GCA_027743915.1 Seira sanloemensis | reverse complement strand
GGCTCTTGACAAGTGAAATGTAACACCATTCTGAGCACTGAGGGTAATGTGTACGACAAATTGGTTAGCCAAGGCACAATATTTTTATTTCTTAATGAAGGGTGACTAACTGCTTCTAGGGACGACAAAATATCAATCTGAAAGTAAAATGGTCACAGATCAGCATAAGAAATGAAAAGAATGACATTCTCCACTAACTTTTATTTTCCACAAATATTTTTTCAAAATTCCAGAAGCTCAGAAAGTAAAACATTATTACATGTGAGTTAATAAATGTCAACTGGGATGGAAATAAGGTCTCAATTTATGATTGCTTCTCGATGCCCCTCAAATGAAATTTGGTGAACTTTGTCCGAAGCAAAGATGTAATGCATGAGTAATATTTGGAAGAATATTGCTCGAAAAAATGACATGGCCTATAAAATAATTTTCAGTCAGCCCTCTGAGGTGAAGGGAACAAGAAAGATTTAAAAATTAAGTATTCTGTAAAATATTCATCCAGTTTCCTCCGAGTATAAATAGGTCGAAGAAACTCTGAAAATTCATCAGTTCTCGATTGACTCTAGACAAGAAGATCTGGATTGGATTTGAAGGCTTTGTGTCAATGTCGAATCGTGATGTACCCCTGAGCTCTCAGCGGCTAAATTAGTTGAGACCCATGTGTACTTCACTTTTTGACGTTTTGACCAGTCACCGGCTTCAACTTGGAAGTAATCAGGAAAGAATTTGCTTGTTTTGAACTTTAAGTCAACTGCTCTGGATCGAAATAACGGATCGCAAATCAGTTAATCTTTTGCTCTAAAACTTGTGCAATTTGCAATGTGAAATTTTACCATTGTCCCCTTTGTCAGTGGTCTAATTTCACATCGTAATTTGGCATGAAACACCACAGCAAAAAAGAAACAAGAAAGGAAGAGAAAGCAGTCAGGAATAATGTGGAGACTTTTATCTTCATCATTTAAAATATAGACGGTCAGTGTGATTCGTGATGACTAAGCGGTCCGTTTTCCAACTGCCAAGCGGCCCACTTGCTCATCACGAAGTGGCATTTGACTTGAACAACATCTAGAAACACCCTCTGATGAATCCAAGGTGCTCGGAATATATGAAATCATGATGGAATACCCGGTAAATTATAACCACTTTTTATTATTTCCAATATAAATTATAGTTTATGAACTTGTGTGGGAGTTGACTTTTTATGTGACCTCCATATGGAAAGGTTACGACAATGAATTATACATCTCCAAACTTATATAAGATATAAGTATTTCCCTGCCATTCTTTCCTGCAAAACAAATGCGAATGTCATTGCTAATCTTAAAACCTTCCGGCTCGATCTTAATGGCTTTTAACTCCTTCGGTTTTTATAGAAAGCGATACCCGATTCTGCATTTCCCGGAAGACATGATATCATGATGATAGTATCATCATTGCCATTCTCCGAACTATTCTTGACATTTACATTTTAAAAGCATCTCAAAATTTAATAAGCGCACAGGATTACGAAGGCCTATTTTCTTATCAGATCTAAAGATCCAAGTGCGCGTTTGAACAATTTATGTTGACGTAAACAAGGGAGCCATTTACGTATGAACCTGGGTAACAATAAACCACTCTCACATTCTAGGGACGCGGAGTTTCGGTCGATCAACCTCGAATTTGTTTATGCATTTATTCTCCAAAACCGAAGTAGGTAAGCAATAGTAGTACATATATGTATTTGTAGAAACAGAAATGAACTAAAGAACTAGATCTACAGAGTTCGCAGAAAAACAAACTATATATTCCAGCTAAGAACACAGAAAAGGAAACACGGTACCAGCTCAACTTTCTTTTTATCATGTCTTAAAGTCATCTTCATTTTCACTTTATCGGAATGACAAAAAATTTCATCTTTTCTTTTTTTTCCAACTCTTGCAAAGTCTTCAAGATTGAATTGAAAAGTCAAAGGGGAACGAAACTGCTATACAGATTTATTTGTTGAGCTGGTCTTTAAAGCATTCATTAAGCATCATTCAATTTTTTCAATTTTTTTTCTTTTTTTGAACCAAGACACAAATTAAGGGAATTTTACGATGAACTCTATAACACTCGTCTAAATGGAGCTCATTGATTTCTAGTAAAAGCCAACTTCAACGAGATACGTATAGCGATCCCAAATGAGCAGCACTCACTGAACTCGACTGTGCAAACAAAATTTTGAAAAAAATGAGAAATTACAAAGTATGATTCCACTTGGTTCTAATCGTAATACAAAACGCCATCGGATTATATTTCCTTGATGAGAGATAAAAGGCGAAGCGGAAAGTGTTCTTGCATATTTAATGAAATTAGAGGAATATTTTTTTCTTGATTGCCATTCCCCATATTTTCTTTGTTAATCCTTGTGCATCAGGCTTTACCTGCTTTGTAATAGTTTTGGAAGAGTTTACTATTTCATTCTTTTTGAAAATTCTTTTGAACAAAACGGGGTTAGTAAAAACAGAAGGAAAGTACATACAATAAATCTGAGCGAGTGAAACATAAACTTTCTTTTTGTACAAACGAAATCATCTCGTTTTCGTCTGCTTCAAACACGTCTTTAAGCATGGCCCAATTTTAAATGAACTGTGAATAGAATAGATACACAATCCTTTCATTTCACATTTCCGCCCCCACCGCGCCTACGCGCTTGTCGTAATGGATTTATTTTTNTTTTAAATGAACTGTGAATAGAATAGATACACAATCCTTTCATTTCACATTTCCGCCCCCACCGCGCCTACGCGCTTGTCGTAATGGATTTATTTTTTGCAGGAGTAAGTGACCATCTCTACTCTTTCCTTGTTTCCACTTCCATTAACTTTCCATTGAAAACACATCCTTTTTCGTGGCTCCAACGATTATGAATCAGGTGGTCTATTTCGCATGTCATTTCATAGCGGGAGATGTCTAGAGGCAGAATTCCGGTGGTGATACGCTTCACGTGACACGAAACGTTAGGATGAGAACATTTGGGGCATTGATGGACTATGAATTTTCTCACACGATCAGACAGTCAGTTCAATTGCATAAATTTCAATCAGTCACTCATCCGTTCATTTTATTATTAAATAGTGTATTTTAATTTTTCATTACATTACAATTACATGTGTAGATACAATCATTGACTGTCAATATTACAATACTTTATATATTTATATGACGTGTTTTATATTGTATATTTCAAACATTAATCACAAATAACGATTGAATCCAGTGAACTTTGAAGCAGATTTAAGAGTTTACACTTGTGCACTTGATATGTCACAATATCTAATACGAATTTTAACCGCATCAACATTTAAAACTTTTGTAAACTTACACCAATATTTGATTTAGTGATTTGCCACAAGCGATCCATATATGCGTACTCAATATAATTTATGACTCATGACAAAATTAATTCAACGAAGTCTCAATTCTTGATAACTTTATGAAAACTGCAATGCAGAATATATACTGATATGGATGGATTTTCTAAAACAAAATGCATACTTTTAAAAATGAGGAGTTTCAGGCGTCTGAATTTTTTACTTCAAAATACTCTTTGTCAATCCATTTACAACTTTAAGCATTTATAGAACCATGTAAATAATTCTTTGAAACTTCAACCGAAATCAAATCATAATAATTTGTAATGTGGATTATTCTAAAATGTCCTATAAACTACATTATATTTATATTTTCAATTCACAATCCCACATGCATACATACATATCTATGTACAAGCACCAGTAGCACGCATGACCTCGATCATCAACATCATGTCTCATAATAGCTAAATTGATCACTACCACTTTCCCCAGTTTACCTGACACAAAGTTTGATTAGATCACTATATCGTTTTGACTTTTGACTACGAGTTATATCCTAAGATTACAGTACGCTTCTCCCTCCTACTCCCCGCAAGTCACTTTTGTGTGTATGTACGAAATTGTGCAGAGAATTCAGAATGAAATCATTTTTATCTCCTTCCAAGAGCCTATTTTTAAATACGTATATTATGTACACATATCCCCTTAATTTACGAAATGAAATGCAGCTGCATTATTGATTGCATAATTGTTTATGCCCTTTGACTTTGACAAAAGTATAGAGTTGCATTTAGAACGAAAATTAGATTGGCTCATTACTCATTACTATTTACGTAACTCAACATAAGTATAAGTTGCAGTGAAGTCATGCTCTCGTGAAAAAGTTGCATTTTGGAATAAAATGTTCTTTGAAAAACTGTGATTTTGTCGGTGAAAGTGAGATTGCCGATGTTTACAGTTTGGACAGTCCCAATGTAAACTGAAATTCAAATGTTGATACTAACACTTGTTGTTGTTTTTTTGGCGTGGTGAGTCAAAACAAGATTACTTATTCGCTATAATGACCTTTCCATCGTGTGTTAACTGTACGATCCGATTAAATCCTGCCTAGATCTAAACATGCTCAAAAATTTCCCCCGCCCCCATCATATTGAAAACCCGTTTCAAAATCTATACCATCTTTACACGGTGAAACCACCTACGCACTCAAACTCCGTCTTAAATTGCCCCGACTTCCCAAATCCTTCTCTTCCTTTTAAAATACATGTCTACATGTATTCTATGTTCCATCTTAGTTTACCTTCATATATCAAAAGCATGAGATGGGATTAAAGAAACACTGTCGGTATAAGATTTGTCGCTTGCGGTAGGCAAATGGAGCGACGTAATTGAACCACCTGTCGCCAAACTGGTTCCTCAACGTGGCGATCTTCTGTCGGATGCGGTGACCGGAAGCCGTACTTTCACCGGATGTGCTCAATGCATTTGAGGACGAGAAGCGTGTGGGCTTCTGGCCAAAGAAGCTTTCATCGACGGTGCCATCGTTTCGGGACAGTGGCAAAGGCAACTGCCTCCCGATTCCGAGGGATCTTTTGTTGACTCCGTAGCCAGGGTTTAAGCGCTCATATTGCTTCTTCAGATCTTGGGCGGAGAGCCAAGCTTCGTTTTCAAGGGGGTCCATTGCCTCATCGTCGTCGTCAGAGTCCATCTCATTTCCGTCCAAGAGGATGCCAGCAACAACAGGATGTTTGCCGCTGCTCACCTCGTCGTGGCCAAAGACGGAGGCGAGTGACTCTGGAAACTTTTCCTTCAGACTGCCTTGTGTTGTATCCTCCTCCACCTCGGCTTGGCCCACCTGTGAAAGTAGAGACATGCATATATTGATTTCAACCGAATAAAGGTGAGTTTCCTGAAACAAGCAGCAGGATGCAATTGAGTGAAGCGATCTATAAAATTTGGGTTCATTGAAGAAAGTAGAAATCGATATTCTTGGATTTGAATTCAAAGACTAAAAATAAAAACGGTGTAAAAATGCTTTCAAGTTGTATGACGTGTTTCTTGCATGTTATTCCATCATTCCGGCTCTCACTTTGCCTTTTCCCATTTTCAATTATAATTTTTTTCAAGCTCGCAGATGAAATCCATGCGTAGGTATGCGAAAGTGATTTTTGCACTGTTCTTTTTTCTCTCTTTCCTGCTTCCATAAAAGGTTAAAAGTCCGTAGACCTAGTTTGAATACGTAATACTAGAGCTACTATTGCTGACTTTATCTCTCGGGTAAAAAAATGGTGTGTGTAGCATTTCCAATTTCACTTTTTGTCATAAAAGTCCTCTCTCCAAAAAATGTAAAAGGCGACATTTTTTCCTGCGTGGATCTTTGAAAGGTCTCAAAGGAGCAATGTATAAAATTGTTCCTTCCATAGCCACCACACGTAAGTCAAAAAGAGAGCAACAGGCTCTAATTTTTTGAACCTGGATGACAAGACATGCATTATGTATTAGTCTATGCTGAACCGCCCAACTCATTTCGAAAAGCGAGTAACTTTTACATTAGAAAATGAGTTGGATTTTAATGGGAAATGACCCAAGACTCATTCCGTTGGTAAAAGCGAATCCGTTTTGTTCAGCTAGACTGTAAATGTGTATATAGGTGTATGTAAAGTATGTGTCCAATCCATTTGAGCAGATTTTTTGTAACCTAGCAAAATAAACACAAACACATTTATCTTTAGACACAGCGCTTCCACGCACACAGTTTTCAAAACAAAGGGAAATGAAGGAGAACAAGTAAGACTCTGTGTGTGTATAATGGAACGAGCCGAGGAGGTAGAGAGGATGAACTAATGTAAATAAAATGGAAGCAAAGAAAGCGTAACATAAAAGAGGGGAGAGAAAGCGAGGTGAAAGTACTGGGATTTTGGTACAATTCCAAAAAATCCTATCTTTTCCAGCTCTGCGTCAACAGACTCAAGGAACTTGTTGTATTTTAAATAGCTCAAAGTTTGCGCAAGAATCAAAATCAAATTTAGCCCCAGCTTTGAAGGAAAGGGTAAGAGTTGTCCTTTTTAATGAAAATGGAAAGTATTGAGATGTCGTCTGAAGTTGAAATATCAAATGCCAAGGATTTCTGTGTCTCCTGATTGCGACGGACCTTTTTTCATCGGGATTCGCTGCTTTGAGGTGCTCTTATTCAACGTTCGTCAAAAAAAAGAGTTCAGAGTTCCTAAAATATATATCCATCCCAGTTTTAGGACAATATTTTAGGTCATCGCTCCATTTTCCAATTAATACTAAGATTATTTTATGCTAAAAAATATATACATATAAATATTCCAAAAAAGGAGCTTAAAATTACTTTTGAGAATGCGTACAGACAGACAGAGTTAATTTCAGATTTGCAACGGCGTCTTTGAACTGGAAAGTTCCATCATTTTCCAATAATGTATAATTTCGTTTTGTCTAGTTTTTCTTAGAAAAAAAGAGAGCAGTTGCTATTTGCTCCCACGTGAGACGTGCATCAAGTAACAAAGCCCACCTCCCAAGTCCATTTCAAGTGGCTCAATTAATTTCGAGAAAAGGGAGGCATCAGGGCACTTGTTGATTGCAGCTCTCGTATCAGTTTGCGTGGGCTGCCTTTTGTGCTTGCGGTGAGCACACATCACATCATACTGATATTCTGTGAACATTACATACATATAGGTACTACACACAAAAGTGGTTCCGGACGGAGCCATGAATAAAAGTGGTCTGTGGCTCAGGGACCTTGTGTAATTAACTTTTGTTAAAATACTTTATAAATTGTGCTAAATAAATGATCAACTGTTTAAAAATATTTTGAGCCAAAGTTGAATGAAAATGATGGGACGGGGCAAACAACGTAAATACTTTGATTCTCTTCTCATTGTTTTGATTTCCCCTCAGGAAAACTATGCTGAGGTTTGCTTGGTCAATACTATTTAATACAAAAGTAATTAATACGTAATGGACGGGGAAAGGGCAGAAGTGGAAAGTTTTGTTGACTCTCCAAGTTTCTCTTCTTCATTTTGCTTGTGGGCGTCACATACTCTACCTTGCAGATATGGTTTTTCCTCAGAGTGTTAATGATATTACAAATTGTAGCAGAAGGAAAGTGCTGTGTGGTCCCACAAGGGGAAGGAAAAGTCAAAGCAGGAAAAACTAAAAGGAAAATTAAGATAAGGAAAAAATTGTAGGGAAAGAAAGGACACGCACGTAATGTATGTACACTCTTCTCATTTCCTCTCCATATATTTATGCTACACAATGTTTGATGAATTCCAGAGGCTGTGGCCTGGAACAAGTTTTGTATTGTCGAGGATATTATCTGTGTGCTCGTTTCCAGGGGGAGGACAGAGTGCCACGAACCACAGAAAGAAAGTAACTTTTTGTGTTGAGGTACATGCGGTGGGTATCATGCTGCATAATTCAAGGGGAAAGTTTTGATAATTAATGCGAAGAAAGCTGGATGGCTTTTGTTTCTTGGGCTTGAAAAATATCAACATTTCTGTGAACTTCGATTCCTTGTGTTATAAGTAGGCTAAGAGGTGGTTAGATATTATAGTAGCCATAACGTCATTAGGTATTAGGGAAACAAAAGGATCTTGTAGGCTTGGGAGATAACTAATTTTGGCCTAGCCGGCTTTGAAGGCTTGTGGGGGAGTTTTGCCAGATTAACGAAAATAAGAAAATGCGAAACCTGATATGAAATGTAGGTAATATGATACACAAATTGCTTTGAGGAGGCTAAATACTCTATGTGTACGCATGCTATGAGCTAAATAGAATGGATTACCCGTTGAGGAAACATTATTACGTAACAAGAGTGAAAAATACGGAAGCATCACGTTTGAACAAGGACAGTATGAAGGTAGTAACATGCATCCTCTCAAAAAATGTGACTTGTAAAGGTGTTTGGCCTTTGGCTGACATTAAAATACTACATTTTGTAGAATATACAAACCTACATCGAAATGTTTGGCCCAACTAAAATAAAGTTAATGAGTTGTTTTCCCTCATTAATGAAAATGGTTATGGATAGAATTATGCCACACTCATCGCCCTGCGTTAATGGAGTGAACCCAACTCATGTATTCATTATTTGGTTAATTAATTAAATTAAAAAAGCAAAAGTGAAAGTTTTTTTATAGAATATCCCGTCTAAATTGAAACATGTGATTAGTCACGGTGGGCTATGCGTGCGTTCAATTACTCGCAATTGTGCTCGATCAAAAAGGCGTACCACTTTAATTGAAGAGTTGCGTCACGTCATGTGTCGTTAGATTTATGTTGTGTGTGACGCACTCCAATTAATACGTACATACATGTATGCAGTCTCTTTAAATTGTGTGTCATGCATTTCACACTGCCATTTGCATTCCTGTACACCAGAGTCACGTAAATTCTTTTCAAACCACACAACTACATCTGCAATCTTCTCGCAAATTACGCCTGTAAATGTAAATGTTCAGGTGTGTGATACATATTTAAGTATCTGATAAATATATGAATGTCGACTTCTTATAAACAAAAACCGAGGTAGGACCTTAACCTCTTTCACCACAGCAAATTCCCAGACAGGGATAAAACCGGGGCTACATTTATAGCCGAGCTAATTTGGGATTGTAAAGGCCTTGGATAAATGAATAAAATGACGTCTACAATTTTTTGTGATAAAATGAAATTGCTATTTTTCTCCAATTTTAGCAAAAGCAATGTGGCAAAGGTTATCCTAATTACTAAAATGACATCATTCGTTTGTGACTTACAGGATGAAACGGCTTGCCTCCACAGCCTCCAACGAAACAAGCAATGAGAATTAGCACAGTCGATCCCACAATTACGAGATCATTTCCACTTTTATTTGTATTCATTCTTTTGTGACTTACAGGATGAAACGGCTTGCCTCCACAGCCTCCAACGAAACAAGCAATGAGAATTAGCACAGTCGATCCCACAATTACGAGATCATTTCCACTTTTATTTGTACTTCCAGTTCTAAATGGGTTCCAAAATGTCCGGCTCCGGCCACCTCCTCCCCCATTTCCACTGAATCCTGTGGGTAGTGAGATGCCCATCTTGGGATCAATTGTGTAGAAAATGTCGTCTTCTTCCCACAATAAAATTACTTTTTAACTCCCTTGTCCAAGTTTTTTCTAAATTTTTAATTCGTAAACAATTGTTTTTTACTTCGAATCAGCGTTCAATCATGGAGCACACAAAATGCTTTTGTCCAACACACCAATCTTAACTTTTACAGTTTCAATTTCTCGTAAACTTTTACAACCAACCATTTGCTCCCACACTGTATGTAACTAAAAGTGTTTTTTTTTCGACTTGGGGAGAAGTGATAAAAACTGGTATGAAGAGTGTCACGGAGCAGTTTCACCCTTTCTCTCAGGCTTTCTCAGACTGTTTAATCCAATTGAGCTCCTTCCTTCCTCTGCTTTCTCTCTGGCTTTCTCTGAGTCTCGTCAGTCAAAGAATGACGCGAGGAGTCCGACCCGATCCCTGGTTTTATCTCCGGCATCCACCTACTTCATCTCCACTGCCTTCCCCAACTCATAATAATCGTAATAATGAACGAAGGGAAACGGTAAAGGCTGCTGCTGCTACTAGTATTACTGCTGAGAAAAAAGATGTATGAGAGAGATGCGTCAAAATGTATAAAGTCCATTATCATCCACCTTATCTTCCAAAGCCCGTCTTCAAAGGAAAACAGAATACGATACAGAATTTTCGACGAAAAGCTATGCTGGCTCAACCCGAGTATATACTTTTTCCACTCAAATAATTTATTATGAATCATATTGAAATGTCATAATTTTCGGTATTGATGAAGCTCCGGGAAAAAAACAAGAGAATGGATATAGAGATGGAGATGGCGATAAGTTCCACATTCCCGAGGAAAGCGAGCCAGATGCTACTGTCATCATTACCATTTTTTCGGAGCGGAAAACAACAGGTAGGCTTTCACTCACAACTTACTTTGTATCACCAACTGGATCAGTCTCTGGCATCATACCAATTTTCCCGATGTGCGGTCTTCGCTTTCCCCGAAATATGTAGATTGGAAGACAAGCACTTTCTGAGAATTCACTCACAACTTACTTTGTATCACCAACTGGATCAGTCTCTGGCATCATACCAATTTTCCCGATGTGCGGTCTTCGCTTTCCCCGAAATATGTAGATTGGAAGACAAGCACTGTATGAGAATGGTGGTGGTATCACCGACTCTTATTTTCCCCTAAAAGGTTGGGATCGGGAAAGCTGCTTCACTAGAAGCTTTTTTCATGCTGAACAGCTCATTTCCTTATTTCACTCCGGGTTTCCTTCTAATTTGTCGCTGATTCTCCAGAGTTTTGTCATGTTTTAAAAATAAGGAGACTCAAGAGCCGGAGAGAAAAAAAGTTGCTGGAAAGTATGCAAAAATCCATTTCCCTGAATTCATCCATCCGCATCATCACTTGCATAATGCAGCAAGAAGGCTCGAGCATAAACAGAATTACCAATTAAGATCGGAAATGGGCCGAGTGCTTGGATTTTTTTTTTCTCCGTAAAATCCACGCCATGTGCAAATATCATCATTTTGGCTACTTTAGATTCCTGCGTAATTGTGTAAAAAGGTTATGACCTCAATAGCATTTCAAATTAGGCGTAGTTTACATTTCAAATTCTGACGAAATGTTGTAAAAGGCTATTGTAAACGCAGTTCCAGACTTTTTCTTATTATGACGAGTAAAAATTAGAAATTGAAATCGAGCCTGGCGCTGGGAGGAAGGCAGGCTCAATTTACTTACTTTTAAATTTTCCATCCCATTTCTCAGTTCCTAGAGATAAGTATTTTGACTCTGAGAAGTTAGGAATACGATACCCTGCTATGCTAACATTAACTAATCTCGCTCACTGTTCTGTTACTTTCTGTCGCGTTTTCTCGCAAAAGCAGATGTCGTTCATTGAGTACCATAGAAAACTGCGTCAGCAGAATTCTTTGTTGGAAAAGATTCGGGGAAGCATTGGTGTGCGTAAATATTTATAAATTCTAGAAAACTGGCTTTCGTGGCTACTGATCCCGAAGTGATTCGAAATACCTGGAAAATTAGCCATGAGATTGTTAAATATCATGGGTAGTATTTTGACAAAGGAACGTTTGTAATTGGCAGCACAACCTTGGGTCCGTTGCCGTTACATGACACATGATGCCTTGACCCTTCCTTCAGGAGACGCCAATGGCAGTAGGTCAATCCTATTATTTATAGGCTATAAGTTTATTTACAGGTGGTCGTTAGAAGTTCGAAAGTATATGCTTTTCTGATTTAAGCAGTAAGCCTTTGACACAGACTCATCCCTTTTGTAACAGGAAATTAGATTTTGGGAGCAAATCTCGGCTGCAGTTCCAAACCATATTCGGTAAGTAGGTAAGCCTATCATAGCATTTCTAAAAATCGCAAAATGGTCTTCTACACACTCTCACATAATACGTTACACATGTCATTCGTATTACTTCCAGCAGAATATGTGCTTTTAAAACAAATATTTTCAAGAACGTGCACGCGTGAGTAAATGTATCTTCGCATCTAATGGGATATTTTTAAAAATGAGACTAAAATAGGATTAGGTACGTGGCAAAAATGCCTTGAAATTTAGGAATGTTATAGTATAATCTGTTACAGATATGATTAGGTGCAGGTATACTTGGAAAAATGTCGGAGTGCTCCATTAGTTGACTTTTTTTTTTAAAAATATTGACTGGAAAAGGTAACAAGATGATACAAGATTTGATGCTGAAAAATATATTACAAGAAAACTACTGAAATCTGACATTTAAACTTGGTTGTTTAAAATAGGTATGATATTTAATTTTCCACAACTGTTCATTCGGGCAAGTTAATTAGTTCACATATTTAAATGACTCATAAATGCATTGACTTTACATCTCGAAATAGCAAAATCGGAAAGTTGGGTTCCACAGACTTGTTTCGTGTTTCTTTCCTGAACAGTTTGCTTCGCTGGATACTTTTGCATCGGATACAATAAATTATTAGCTCATTAACTACAACGAATTATTATTAAACTTTGAAACGTAAGCATAACTAAGTCACGAGCGCCTCACTTTCGCATGTAGGTCATAGGAATGTGTGAGGTGGATGATCATGCTGGAGATAAGATCCTCCCCAAGGCCATTCTCCAGCGGAACACTACGATACCCCTGAAGCAGGCATTTGGCCTGTGAAACAAGAGCAACGGATCACTTTCGCATGCAGGTCATAGGAATGTGTGAGGTGGATGATCATGCTGGAGATAAGATCCTCCCCAAGGCCATTCTCCAGCGGAACACTACGATACCCCTGAAGCAGGCATTTGGCCTGTAAAACAAGAGCAACGGAATATTAAAAATATTCGCTCATTCTTATGAATGGGCTTTGCAAGAATTTTATTCATATTGACCTCAAGGCTATTAGAGTAGCTCAAGCATATTAAATCTAACGGCAGAGTTAGTATGATTATGTTGTAGGAGAATGAGAAGCCTGGAGATGCACTCGTCCCCAAAACAGTCATTCTCCAAGGGCACACTACGGTAACCTTGTAGCAGGCACCGAGCCTGAAAACCAAATAGGTATAAGCAACTACACCCGTCCAATTTGCATGAAAGCGGAAAGCCCACGGAATGTTAGCGGATGGTTGGGAGCTCACTATACGTACATTTATGTATGCTTATATGCATATTACAAGGGCAACTGGCATTTTGAATAATGTATCTTCTTACAGGATATGTGGCCTGCCCGACAAAGTGAGAATCTGCGAACGAGTCCTCATCCGACACGGAGAATCTTATCAGAGCCAAGTCCGGATTGAGCACTTTGATGGTGAACTTTTCGTTCCAAAATGGATTAAAGCCATTCGAGCCTGAAGAGAGTGATGCAAAAAAGTTTTGAATTTTTATAGAGAAAAAAAGTTGATTATCATCTTCGGTTTGAGTAGATGATGCGTACCAATATACTTGGTCGTCCTAACTTTTTGACAGTCAAAGTCAGCCCCAATTATTTCCACCTCGACGTATGGATTCAAGATGACTTTATTCCCGGCTCGTTGCAGTTGTCGAGCTGCAATCACCTGTGAAGAAGAACACACAAGATTTTGGAATTGTCTTTGGAGATTTTTTTAAGAAGCTTAAGCTGTTGTCAGCCCGAGTTTCTCATTTACCGTGATTTTGAACGTTAGGGGCTGGATTCCATTCACATCGAGATCTCGTATTCTGCTCGGGTGGAAGTTGTTGCGGAACATGAAATCAGGGCGTAGCACGTAGCCACAGCCTCCGTTCTGGCGGAACTTGCCGTGATTAAGTTGCATGGGCCTGTCTGCTCAAATATTACACACAGTTGCATAATAAATATGAAAGGCAGGATAAAAACTTTTGGACTTGACTTCTTATGCAATATTTTTTTATACCGGGTGTTTGATAGTTAAGTGCTACCATTTGGCATCCAAAGTTCCAAAATCTGATTGGATTATAATTGGATGAGTCAACTCGCTGCGCTTTTGGGTACACACGGCTAAACTGAACCTGCCACAATCAGTTACGTGTTAGCTTTATATAATAATTATTATCCTTGAAGAAGGCGTTTGTTGCTTAAGTGTAGGACTCTTACTTCATGATACCAAACGTAGAACTCTGGATCAGTGCTCATTTGCTTATCGGCAGTCACCTCCGTGAAACTCGTCATCTCGTTGTAGACCCTTCCTCGAGTTCGGACATCGTCTGGGATGAGCTTTGGGATGGTGCAGCAGTACACAATCTGCTTCGACAGCTCTTGAGCAATTTTGTTCTTCTTTTGGATTTGGTAGCTTTGTGATTGCTGTGGAAAGGAGAGGACAAATGTAAATTACGTTTTCTCAGATTTTACTTACTCACTGTTACGTACCGTTCGAGTTATCCGAGTTTTTACAAAGTTTATTGTCTCTTGCCTGAAAATCGTTAATTAAAAATGTTGGTTAAATAACTTTTAATCTAAAATAATTCTTAAATGTGGCTCACCATTCCTTAGCCTCTCTGTAGGACTTGAGCGCAGCCTTAAACGGCGCCAGGCTGTTGGGGCACTGCACCTTCAAAATGTACGGATAATTTTCATCGACGCCCTTCTCCACATCCGCCCTTCCCAAAGCGAGCGAGCCCTTCTGCAATTCCCCAAAGGGAGAGTCCACAGGCTCAATCTCTTCCACAAAGTTGACTGGAAATGTCTTTTGAATCTGATCGTCCAAATCTCCCTTCCACCACACCCCATCCTGCTTCACCACATTCGTGATGACATCGCCCCTCTCAAACTTGAGACAGTCGGGATCTGAAGGCTCATAGGAATACAGCGCTCGAACCTGCTGGGCAGTTGCATTTGTAGTGTCAAGATAATCAGGGCTTGAGTAAACTTTGTCATCTTCTGGCGCCTCGACGCTATGCGCAAACTTGTACAGCTCTTCGGTCACCGCATGCTTCAACTTGAGACCCTTGTAGAAGGACTTTGTGGAGTAGTAGTTGACGAGCCTCTCGATATTTTCAAAGCGCTGGTTGGACACGACAAGGAGTCTCCCGTCCTCCTTCACTCTGCAGTGCTTGATGGCATTTTCAATCCGGAAGGAAATCACGAACCGACCAGCGCCTGGAGTTGATGAGTCGCTGGAGTATCGGACAAGGAAAGCGCCGTTCAGCGGGATCTTTTGGAGGACTTCCTCCGCCTTCTTCCGGTCCATGGGCTCGGGGTAACGTGAGTTTGGGTAGAACCAAGGCTCCTGCTCGTGTTTCTCAGGCTGTGGGACAGGCTTTGTGAACCGCTCAATGTAGAAGTCGCGGGTCTCTAAAGGACTTTTCCGGTAGTGGCTGACGAGAGAGTAGAGGCTGTCGAACTGCTTCGATGGGATGAGGCAGTAGTGCGTCTGCTGTGGATTCGATTTGATTCGGATATTGTGTGCTCGACCCTGTGACCTATTCAATAATTCAATTTACATATTCACAACGTCAATTAATCATTTTCATAAATCCTTTTAATTAGAGACAAACTCCATGCAATTTAAGCAGTTCGTACAGGAAACAAATCGAGTATTCTCCCGGGAAGCCCTCACTAGACCTGACGAGAAAGCCTCCCTCGACTCCAAATTTCTTGACGCGCTCTTCCGCAGACTTTACACCGCCCGGGATTCTTCCATGAAACCATTTCTTGCTGTAATGGAGTTCCTCAATTGGCAGCGCCTACGGGAATTTCTTAAAGTTCAATTTTCCGTCCCGCCAGACTATATTTTTCAACCTTTTCAATTTCTGAGAATAGACTAATTTTATTATTTACCAGGCCCTGATCAATGTATTCATAATCCTTTGCTTCATTCCCCTCGTCGATTTCTGTGTACGTCAACTTTTCATTTGTCAGCGCGAAAAAGTAGGGCTCCCACCTGGATCCCTCCTGCAGAAACATTTTTCCATTTTTGAACGTGTCACTCAGATCCATATTTTCCTTCTCGACTTCCTTAATAATCTCCTTTGCGTGTTTTGGCAGCTTCTTGCCCTTTATTATAATTCGCCGACGAAGCTGGTGGGGGGAGGGGAGCTCAGTTTCATCTCGAGAAAGTGGATTTGTTACAAGCATTTTCCCAAATATTTCCTATGTGCAAAAAAAACAAATTATAAATTTGGGTAATAGCGCAGAAACAAAGCAATTTTAAAAACCAATCTAAAAGCATTTGCCAACTTCGAATTTCTTTGCCATAATCTTCTGCTGCTTCACGCTGCAATGATTTTCAATGCTGAGGATAACCGGGTAGCTGTATCAAATAGTTGCATATCTTGATTCATTTTATAGGAATAATGCTAATTAGTTTGCAAAATCGTTCATTTGCGCTCTCTCCTACAAATGAAAATAGGTAGGTACATAAAACGGAATCCAATATACAAATTGACTTTATCCTATATGGTTTTTTGCGTCACATTTTCCAACTCCAATCTTTCATTAATAATTCAATTTCGCAAGTTAATTGCGAAATATTATATAGGTTGTGTACGTATTGTGAGATGAGGCAATCCAGTAGCAACTCATGGGCCGTGTCATGTCCTGGTGAACCGTGTCGTATTTTTTGTTCCACACTTGGTTCTGCTTCGAGAAGAGGAAATCCACAGCCTGCCATCAAACAAATGAGGTTTAAAAAAGGGGAAAGCATATATTTGCATGCACAGTTTCTATTATTCTTTTTTGGCATTTTCACCTCTTGAGCATTCATATAGGCTATGCCCTTACTTCCGGAAGTCACATACTCCCGGAAGAAGGGAAAGTAGTCTGTATATTTGACTTCATTTTTGCTCACGCTGCAGAAACTCTTGGAACCCACTCAGGTCGATGCGACTCTCCAAAGCGTACTTTCCAAAACAGTCGGTGAAGATCTGCTGGTCGTGGAGGAACTGCCGGACGATCTTTGTAAATCCAAAGATGTTTGCTGTCCCATCCTCGTCCTGGATGTTTTGAAAGTTTTCTTTCAGCTTCCCCGTTGAAATGTTGAAGCTGACGCGATTCGTAAAGTCTTTCATTTGCTTTAGAGTAATGCTGTGAAAAAACAATTTCACATTTCTTGAAAAATGTAACTGCGTAGATAAATACATGTATGCATGAGAATTTGCTGTACCTGTGTTGATTCGTCTGCATAATCATCTTGTCATATTGTGTCTGTAACCAAATATCCAATTTTGCCAGGTAGGAGGTAGGTCTCTTGTCAATCAAGAATTCCAGACCTTTTATCCAGCTCTCTGCTTCCTTCTTCGAAGGCGCTGGTTGGAAAATGAAAACACGTGGGATTTGTCTCAATAAAAAACACATTTATTTCATATTTTGCATGTCAAAAAAGATATTCTGATTTACCGACGATGGAAAGCGTCTTGAGCTTAAATTCGATTCCGTAGAAGATGACAAAGCATCGCGAAGACTCAATCTTTTTCGTCTCTGGTGCCCATTTCTCAAAATCCTTCGAGTTCTTCCCCGGTCGGATTTCCTTCACTTCGAAAAGTCCCACGTTTGAGTCAATCCTACCTCTGGCACTCTTACAGATTACTTCGTACGTATCGGATTGATAAGCCAAAGTGACTGACTCCGACCTCCTTCGGGAAGAGTATCGGATCACCTCAAGGTCTCCAAGAAAATCTGCTCCGAGGAGAATAGTCCCATCCATATCTAAAATATTTCTTTAGATTTCAACTTTTTGAGTAATGACAAACTCCTGGCTTTAAGATTTTAGAGATGCATTTAGCCTTAGGCAGGTAAAAAGTTTTGAGATCTCCTTTTCCTTGTTGCACAGAAAGTTCTCGAGACGAGCACATTTGAGAAATGAACTTTGAGGACAAATTTCCTTAATTATATGTCATTTG
>JAHZMY010002038.1:0-10877 GCA_027743915.1 Seira sanloemensis | reverse complement strand
TATAATTTGACAATCATTGGTATATATTTCACATAATTTACTATGAAAGTTGTTTAGTTTTAATCTCACTTTGTCTCATCTTTTATTTCGCGAATATTGCCATGTATTCGGCCAAAATGGGTCAAAATGTCTCAAATTCGCCAACTTCCGCTTCTCACTCTTTCTCTTCTCGCAAATTTGACATTTATTCACACTTCAATGCATCTCCCATTCTTCACACTTCACCCCATACAAATCTCATCAATCTCTCAAAAAGACATTGGTAAGAAATCTCATCAAAATCAGAGCACGATCTTTCATTCTTTGTCACTCAAAGCTCCTCTTCAATAATTCTACTCATTCCAAACACAATTAAAAATCTCCCTATTTTATCACCCATTCATTGTCCACCATTCAATTCTATTCGAGTCGAGGGTTATTAATAACTCTGCAATTTGCAAATACTTACATATTACATATTACATGTATAATTACAAATTGTAATGGTTTTGCCATTCCTGTGTTTCTGCACTTTGTAAATGCGAATTTATTGGCTCATTGGCTCATTCCACACAGCTTTGTTGAGCCCGTCAATAAAACCTTCTAGAATAGTGTTAGAACAAAGCCTTATTTATTTAAAATATTTTTTTTTGCATTTTTACACGTTTCAATCGATTTCCTCATTTTACGGTTTTACCTTATATGTATGTATGTATATTCATTACGGGGAATTAATCACGATTACGTAACTTTTTTGCAAATGCCATTTTAATTTCTATTTACAATACAATAAATTACCCAAGGATACCCACATATATTGTATAGGGTTACTATATGCGTGTACCCAAAGCTCAATCTTAAATATAGAGTTGGGTAAACCCAAGTGTCAATTGTATTTTCTAATGTCTAATTCCGAGGTGATATGCGATTTGTTCCTGAAAAAGGTGCTTCCTAGGAAATTCGCAATTAATTTTGCATCGTCAAAGACTAAGAGCTGACATGAAACTGTCAAACTATAGCATCAAATATCAAATGAAGAAATAAAATGAAGATTTCGATCGGAAATTAATGATACACTTTGAAAAAAGAAGGAGAGCCGACTTTTTGTCTTTTGTCGCAAATGACGATTGACGATTGACCTGAAACTGATATCATATCATATCTGAAATGCTGTTGCACTATTACACTGTACCAAATTAAACTGTCATTAATCAAAAAGTCACTGAGTCGGAGGGGAGACTCAAGCTTATCGGATGATGATGAGCAGGTTGGTGGGCCACAATTGTGATAAGTCCTGGTGCACTCAGGCAGGCAGGAGGGGCTCATAAGGTAACCAATTAAATTGGAATTTTCAGTTGCTGTCAAAAAAGAACTTTTATATATATACATACATTTTCACTTCGAATGGGCAATCAACGCCAGCTTTTCGTAATAAAATTAAAATAGTTGAGATTGGATTCAAACCTTTAACAATTGAAATCAATGGTGGCAGAATAATGCACGCCCACAATTCTCGAAACACGGATAATGGAATGTGCGGGTGTAGGGGTTTTGGAATTTTTTCCCGTCATTCCATTCTAACTTTGTCCATTGAATTAGAATTACAGTCAAGGAAGCATTAAAGTCCAGAAAGTAGCATTTTGGACGTCCAAAATTTATCTGCAAGAAACTGGCGGAAACTCCGATATCAAAGCTAGGAAAACCCAATGGCGCGTGGCATTGTGAATTCATGCAGAGGACGTTTTCTTTAGTTTGTTCTGGATGTTTCAGAATTCTTTTGTACGAATCAATCATGTTCTTCATTATTATTATTTAACTGTTTTTTTTCAGGATTTAAAAAAATCGCATTGGGAAAAACCTTTGGCTGAAATTTTGAAAGAACCCAGCACTAATTTTGACGTCGCTTTTTAAATGATTTTTTCACCTTATTACTTCCATCCGTATTACTGATTCAAGAATATTTTCTTGTACAAGTTTTTGCTGAAAACAAAATTTCTAATCCCGAAAGAAGAGATAACTTTAGCCTTCAGGGTTTATTTTTTTTAAATTTAGCAGACTGGCTGTAGTTTGAGGTTTGAGTGACTGATTGAGGTTTTAGGAAGACTGCAATTCGTACGCTAACATAATACTTTGATCTCTAAATTTTGAAGCAGGTTTCAAGCGACAAAAATAGCGACATGCTCAAAAGCCGCATATTAAATATTGCATATCGGAAGCCGAAGCATTGGGGCAAATTAGCACGAAAATTAGCATTATTGTATGCAATCGTCAAAGCCTAGCTCCATGAAATTGTACTCGGACAAATGTCCTGTTTCACTGCTAGAGCAGGTGGGGTTCATGCGAATCAAAATAATTAATTAAAAAGCTTCTGCACGATTCAATTATCTCTTAACGAGCTGTACAAGACCATAATTACATAAAAATTCTAGTTTTTTTCCATCAAAAAACTTCCTTTTTATTTACTAGGTAGTTTCTCATTACAAAACTTTATGAGGCGCTCGAGCCTCGAGTCCTTTATGAGTATGACATTTAGGTATTGAGCGCGGTCTCAAGTCTTCAAGTCTCAGGAACTCAAAGTCTCTCAGGAATATTGAATATTGTCACATTCGCAATTGTTCCTCACTAATGAAAACCATAACTCATTTGACTCTTTCGACGTTTGTGCAAATACTGCATAAAATACTGGTAGCAGTCGAGATAAAAAAAAACTTGTGGTTGGTCTACCCATCAACAAACCAACGAAACAACAATCAGCAATATCTCGATTTTTTTTATTTGAAGGGAGGCTGCTCCTATTTTAAATGGAGGCACGTACCGAAGACGAGTGAGGACGATTAGAGTTCTCCTCTGTCGCAATGAAATGTCATTAGCTAATCTCGTTACATCGATGGGACTGTAATAAAATGTGCACAAGCGTTTGTGAGGTTGTAGAAAGTAGCCAGAGGGAAGTTGGTATTAAGTCAAGTCTGAATAAATGCAGTCAGAAGCCGTATCATAATGTGTAACAGTGCAGGTTAGATTTTGGGATTAGGATTTGGTCAAGCTGAGGTAAATCAAGTTACGAGATTTTTGGTCAAATTACAAGTGAAAAATTCTTTTGTTGTTTTTTAACCAGTCTATAGCTGATTTCTAGAGTTGCTTGTACATATGTACTTCAAATCAATTTAAAGAATTTAAAGTTTGTGAAAGACTTGAGAGTAGGGTTGCAAAATGTCAGACATTTTTAAATAAATTTCCGGTCATGTCATTTATGTCCGTCATAAATGTCCGTACATTTTGGACATGCCAAAATTTTGTAATGGAAGAAAAATAAATGTCCAGACATGTCCTGTATTTGTCCAACTTGTCCGTGTCCAAAATGTCCGGACATGTCCACATTTGCAACCCTACTTGAGAGTGAAAGTTTCTTGTTTCTGAGAATTTTCTTGTTTTTCGATTTTATAATGATGCGCCATAAACTTGTCATGATTCCAAAACCAATTTCCACCGGGCGTTAGATGTCACTCTTCCATCATTCATGGGTAAGAAGATTCCATTGAATAAAATTCAGAATCATTTGAAACTCCGCACAGTGGTCCGTTTTAATAATTATCTGTAACAATTCAATCGAATATACGCCTCGCGTCGTCATGACGTTCGAAAGAAGGCTTTCCGAACGAATCTTATTTTTCAGAAAAAAACATCACTAAAACGCTAAGAAAAGGCTGAATAAACTTGATTTTTGTATAAATTCAAGAATCGAAAGCCGTTTGAGTTTTAAAATCCTGAAATAAATAAATTTAAATTTTAATATTTTAATAAATTTAAATAATTTAAATAAATTTAAAATTTTAAAATTTAAAATAAATCGGTCCTTCCACTAAACACTGAATGTGAAGGTTTTTTATTTACACAATTTGTTTGCCATTACTGGATGCCATGGATAAATTTATATGTGCAATATACCTTTCAATATTCCCTCATTTATTTTTCTTTCAGGAATCGCAACTTCCCTGTTTACTTCGTTTGGGTGACCCCAGCCGCTCCGACACAAATCTTCCGTTTTTTTCTCTGACAAGTCTCATTCATGTGACATCTAAATAATTGCTATAGCCCCATATTTTTTCGACCCATCCTGCTTCTCGCTTCCCAATTCCCAATTCTCAACTCTCAATCTAAATACTCAAAATGTCCCCTCTATCAACTATCAACCCCAGATATCCCCAATTACACCCTCATTGGCAAATACCTTATCCCTCCATTTCCATCCGCATTTTTATTTATCATTGATGAATATTCAACCTCTATTTTTAATTGTCACATACATATGCACACAGTCTTGCCCAATACCTTCACTGTTCACCCATAAAACCCTGCAATCATAATCATTAATGCTCACTGTGCACTGATTGTAACCTTTTTTTTTGACAAAAAATGGAATGAATGAATCAAATATGTCGCAATTTTTGTGCTTTGAATGAATACTTTTATTGTGGGATTATATAACATCCTGAATCCTGATTGCTGATTGACAAGTGATGGACGTGTTCAGTGTTCAGCTCACCATTCAACCATTCAACCGTTCAATCGAGAGCTTGATTTGTTTTTTCAAGAAATGTAATAAAAACAAAGTCTCATTTTTCCCTCTATGCTAATTCAATTGCAAAGACATACATACATAAAAAGACGTTTTTTATTTCCTTTTTATGATGTCCCTAAAGGCGCGTTGACTAAATCGAAGAATATGGATGTGTGGGAATGCTGATGATAGAACTTGCAAAATTCGTGTCATGACGATGTCATCGCGTGCCCCGCTAGCAGTAGTAGCGCAATACACTCTAGAAAAAAATACGGCAAATCTATAAAAAAATGTGTGACAATTAAGTCAGGTCAGGATGAGGGGGTCGATTTGTGTCGCCAATTAAGATTGTATGTAGGTAAATATACTTACAATGCAATTTATGCAAATCGAGTCAAAACCTAGTTCAAAGTGAGAAGGTAATAAAAAAACGATAAAATAAGGTTGGCAATACTGCGCTGAAAATGGCTGGATGTAATGTAATTAGAGTATTACTATTACATATCAAAAGCTTGGCAGACTTGAGTTTTAGGAGACTAATTAAGTTCAGTAAAGTCACATAATTTAAATTCAATATTTTGTAGGAGTTTTGGATGAGAAAGATGCATTAAATTGCCTTTCGCTGTTTGTTCTAGTGTTGGGGGTATCATCAGCCGCAGGTTTTTCCCGGGAAATGTCCAAAACTGCCCAAAACTGCCTAAAACGTACACTGTATGCAGAATATTATTTGTCTCACAATGCCCCCAGCCATTGAGTTTTTTCTACTTTGTACATTGTGTATATGGTACTGACGTTTTGGACAGTTTTGGGCAGCTAGGTTTTGGACGTCCAAAATGGCAAATACCGCTATTTACCGGTAAATACCAATTTTAGTTTTTTCCCCAATTCCAACTCTAGTTCGATTTTGTCCGTTATGTCCCACTACTGAAGGCGATCTGTGTGATAGCTTAATCGAATCTAAACTACGATTTGCAATTCGAGCCCCAAGGTTAAAAGAGATGAAAGACAAGTAGAATATGGAATAAATCCAATCATCTTTAAATTAGATAGATTTCTGTAACACTTTAACGAATACTATATGTTTAAGTGGAACAATCGCTGGGGTTTTCCCAGCCTTAGGGTTTTGCCCAGTGGAATGGCAAAGAACTCCATTACATTATCCGGGAAAAGCTCCGAAATGTCGGTAGCTCTCCAAAACGTGCGCTGACTGTATTACATAATTTGTCTCACAAACCCCCAGCCATTACATTTTGGGTTTCCCACTTGTTACATGGCATAGGCACATATGGCGTTGGAGTTTTTAACCGCTAGATTGTAGAAGTCCAGGATGGTATTTACTGTATTTTACCGGTATGCATCAATTGTAGCTTTTCCCGACTTCAACATTCATTCAAAGCTACGAATGTACGGAATTTAAAAAGTGGAAATAACACCATTGCTGTGCTAATTTGAGGCAAAGTTTGTAATGAATTCAGCGGAAGTTTTGGACATTTTGAATTTGTACCGGAAAATAGTTTCGGGGTTTTTCCCGGGAGCGGTTCAAAACTGCCCAAAACGTACGTACACTTACACTGTATGCATTACATTATATGTCTCACATTGCCCCCCAGCTACCGCACTGGAGTTTTGAACAGTTTCGGGCACCTAGGTTTTGGACGTCAAAAATGGTACTGACCGGATTTTACCAGTAAATGCCAATTTTAGTATTTCCACCTATTTCAACACTACGGAAAAACATTTTGGGAAAGACATGAAGCTGGGAAATCCCTCATCACAGTTACGTAGGAGTCGTCATGCCAAATTTAATGGAGATCTGATGAGGAAGAAATGACTAGCAATCTTTGCCTTTCTACGAATTTCGAACTCTGCAGCGATTCGTTGTTCGAACTCCGAAGTTACAGGGAATGGGACCAACTTTGAATTACACAATGGACCAGAAAACCTTCGAGATGAATTCTTGTTTAAATTAGTGCAAACATCGACCTGTATACGAAAAATAAGAGATTGTCATTGTGGTAAAACGATTTTGAAATAATGGGATTTCCCATATTTCCCACCCACTCAATATTTACGAAAAATTGGGAGAAACCGGGAAATGTGGGAAATAATCTTTTTATCTGCGAAATTGCAGACATACCAATTTGAAATAAATTAGAAAGCTACAATTAGCATTTTCCTGCCCATTCCTGGTGCTACAATACCATTTTGCGTTTTAAATTGGATTTTAACGTTTTTTGACTATCATCATGCAGCTCAACCCGCGGTAATCTATCGNTGCGAAATTGCAGACACGCCAATTTGAAATAAATTAGAAAGCTACAATTAGCATTTTCCTGCCCATTCCTGGTGCTACAATACCATTTTGCGCTTTAAATTGGATTTTAACGTTTTTTGACTATCATCATGCAGCTCAACCCGCGGTAATCTATCGTGGACTGAATTTTGCAAAAAACGACGTAATTTCGACTTTAATTGCTTTTAATATTGTTTAATATGCCTATTTCCCGCATAATTAGAATATTTTAAGCATTTCAGGCTATCTTTAATTAAATTTTTTTATTTCCCAAATTTCCCATTATTTCAAAAAAATCCCGTTATTTCCCGAGGCTATGGAAAATCAAATTATTTCCCATGGATAATGCCAATCTCTGTGAACAATGCTTATAACAATTCATAAAGATGCCAAAATAATCGTGTTTAATGCTCCATAAGTAAGTAATAAGAAATTCATACAATTTAAAAAAAACCACATAAATTCACGTGACCTGCTAGTATTTAGCTGGCAGTAGTAAACTATATTTTTTCACGTTTATTTCAAAACACAGAGAAAAGATCAAATGAACACACACACACAAAATTCCTTATTGTCAGTAGATTACGTATCAGCTAAATTTATGTAAATGAATATTTGGAGATATGGGCAATACTACAGTTTCTGACTGGGAGTATTTCACGTCAACTGTCAACGGGATCATTATGAAAGAATGTAAATAGACTGTTGATAGTATTTATATGTAGAGTGTAGAGTGTAGAACGTAAATTATTAAATATTTTCAAGAGGGAGATCAGTCCAGCTGAAATCTTTATTCATCCAGAGAATTGCAGAGAACTTTTTTTTGCTTAAATTCATGTTTCGTGTCACTTCACATGTCACAGCGCCGTTTGGTCCGCTTCATCGCATTTGCGCATGGCCGTGATAACGATATCTGTGAAAACAATAGAAAAAATATGTTGCAAAAGGTAAATAAAAGTCAGGCCACTTTTGGTACATGAGACTGGTGACTGGTGAAGGAGTGTTCGTGTTGAAGACTGGGAATAACTGTAAGTGGTAAATACCGGCTGAGTAGAATACCAAAACAATGTAATAGTGATGTAAGGGACGAAATTTTGACGACTGGGGTAATATGGGAAATATTATTTGATGCATTTTAGCGGTTGACTTGGGATATTTTAGAGTATTTCTGAAAGGTTATTTTAAACGGCGATAATTTTTTGGACTGGCCGTTGGGAAAATCAATTGTGCAGCCCATAGTGCAAATTGAAAGGCGTCATAAAAACGCTCATAAATACTTGTGTGGGGCGTTGCGAAACAAAAAATGTTTTGTGTAAAAGTCTGAGAAATTTTAGCTAGTTCTAGATCTAAATGTTTTGATCAAATTTGTTAAAATTTGCTTCGGCGATTGGCAGGTTTTAGTGACGTTTTTGGAATGCTTCAAACGTATTTTGAGCAGCTTTGGTATGATCTGCTACAGTTTTTGGGCGGTTTTTGGACCGTTTAAAATGGGCTTGGGACAACTTATGTTATGGTCTGGACAGATTTAGTCTGGTTTGCTACGCATTGGGTCGGAATTGGGACAGTTTTAAACAAAATTTGGACAGCCTTTTACGAAATTTGGACAGGTTTTACGAAATTTGGCCAGCTTTTATTGAACCTTGCCAGTTTCTTTACCCAGGCTTTGGGCACTTTTGGTTCGGGTTATTATACTTTGTGTCGGATTTATTGAGTCTCAGGCAGTTTTTGGCCGGGCCGGGTAAGCATAGTCAAAAGGACGACTGATAACCGCATTGGGGAATGCGGTGGGAACCACCTAAATGTGGGAAATCTCCCCTTTGACCGTCTGAGTCACACTGTTTCGTGGACTGGGGTACTACTTTGCACTGGGAAAATTTATTAGATAACAGGGAAAAATTCCAACACTCCAAATATTTAAAGTCATTCAAATCATTAAGACAATACAAGCTTTTGTTTACCCAGTTCCTGGAATTGTTTTTCACTCTTTTAATAAGTATAAGTAGATATTATAAATGTATAAGTATATCTCACCTGGATCAACGTATCTCTGAGCACACTCAAAAGTACATTGGTTCCCATAGGTCACTCCGTTCGACCCGCAAACGGGGCTGTAGTGACGCGTACAGATGCACACGGCCGCCCGACTGTTATTACTAATGCTGTTCGGACTGTCGTCGGCCTGCGTTTGGTCCATCTTCAATTGACCGAACTTTGGCTTGTCCTGATTATTGTACAACAGATAAAAATATGTATAGGAATGTAATGTACCTATGTGAGTTTGCTCACATCATCAGGATGATGGGTAATTTCCGTTCGCGTCAAAGATAATCATGAGTAATGATGAATGAATGGAACATTACGAATTTTCGGGTGGGATCCGAATCGTGATCTTGTTTAGCTTGGATTTTTTTGTTTTCGTTTTACCTTCATCGAGTTGATGAGACGCTTGCGACACAAGGATTTGCGGCGGACTTCGTGCAGGTCGGCTGTGATTAAAAAGAGAGAGAAAATTGGGTTTATGATTATTTTAAAGAGGCCAGAGTTTTTATCTAAACCTAAGTTTTGACATTGTAAAGGTCAATTTGTAAACCCCTGGAAAAACTACGTGGGTCTGACGCAGGGTTAACGTCTTGATTAATATTCTACATATTTATGTAAAAGATTATTTGGTAAAAGAAGTTATTTGCATAAAAACGACTTCACCGGCCCTTTCGTTACAAGGCACATATTAAAAGGATATTACTGCATGACCGTCGTTTTCTTATAAAATCTAACTCATTTTTTGATCTCATCTTTTTTTAAAAAAAATCTTTTCTTTTTGAAAATACGCGGACAATTACATATAGCCTAAATCGTCGAGCTATGATGTGACTGATAAGCCCTTTGGTCATTACTAGAAATCAGGCCAACCTTCGTCAAATTCGGCTTCACGAATTCTATTCACGGACGGACGATTATTTCCATGCAAAAATCATTTCTAGACGTGTTTTCGGTTTTAGAAAAAAAATTCAGGATTGATTTCAGGAATTTCATACATGGACAATACACCCGTGGACATTAAAACGTTATAAAATCTAACAGTCCCCGACTGTTCAAAAGTCCAACGCCATAAAAACAATGTAGAAATCAAGAGAAAATACCTGTCTGGGGGCACCGTAGGACAAATTAAATTTGGTGGAAGTTTTGGCTAGTTTTGGACATTTTACATTTTTCCCCGGGAAAAAATCATTTGCATTTGAAATATGCTTTTCTCTGATATTCCCTACACAATTTAAACTTGGTATTCAAAAAGTTGTAATTCCACTTAATATCTTTCCCCATGACATGCCTACAGGTTTTGTATTTTAACTGAACTGACCTTTTTCCGGATTATTCGCCTTTGTGCACAACAGCTCACACTTGATCCTGTAGAAGAGCTTATCCGAGCCACAAATCCTCTGCGGCCTTATCGAGTCCAAGAACTGTTCCATCTTGTCGAAACCTTCTTGATTAATGATCTGCCTCAGGGTCTTGTGATACAACGCCTCGGGATCGTTGCAGTCGCAGTCCGCCATCAATGCCTTCGACCTGAGTCTTAGGCCTTTCTCCGAGGACGTTTCCAAATCTTGGCACAGTCCCGGAGAAACGACGAACATTAGCAGGAGATAGGCTGCTGTTCTGAAATACATTTTGTTTTGAATTTTTGGAACAAAATTAATAAAAAAATTTGTATCTTAAAAAGAGAAATGAATTTCTCTGAAATGCAAGAGCTGGAGTGACCGAGGAGAGGATGAATTGCAGAGATTACTTATATACGAGATGAGGCTCGGTGATATGACGAGGTTACAATACTGCTTGGTTATCGGCCAGCTTATCTATCACTCTGGCGATTACTTGAATAAGAGCACAAAGCTATTCAAAAAAGTTTCCAGGAACTCGCCAACATATGTATAAGTCAACGACAACAAAAGTTGCCAGAAACAACGAGAGGGTAAATATATTCGTATTTTGAAGTATGCTTGCTAATGCTGTGAATTTGACGTAATCTCAAGATTTGCAATTTGTGTG
>JAHZMY010002037.1:0-13299 GCA_027743915.1 Seira sanloemensis | reverse complement strand
AAATGATCATAGTCGCTGCATTTCAAATATATTTCGCAGTGTCACACACATCACTCTTAACTGGCCAGTAAATTCTTTCATAGTTAAAGATTACAGTCTGGTATTTTTTTTTTGTATCATTTACGGGGATTTCGTCTTGGTATGGATACATGCAATTTATAAATATATCTTACAACTTAACATACAACAATAAAGTTACCATCAGATTGCTAAGCACAATTGATCATTTCCAAGGCTGTAATCATTAACTGTGATAGGCTCTACTTTCAGCGTGACATAAATTTGATTTTGTATGATCAAACACGGTCCAGAAAAGTTACCAGGCTCCAGAGCTGGTTCGCAGGTCCTACAAATTGATCTAAGGAGTATAAGCGTACCTGCTACAAATCACGCGCACATAATTTCATGAACAAGTACTAATAAAATAATCATAATATAACAACAATATCATATATATAACATTTAAGCAACATAATACACTTTCACCCAGGCAAAAAGGTACATTAAGTACACCCCTCATTTCTTTGTCAAAAAGATCAACCATGCCATCAATAAATTAAATCTAAACTAATTTGTTTTCAAGGAACTTTAATTGACAATGTCATGTTATGCATTGCTTCAGAACAAAGTATATTATGACATAGTGACACACCCCAGAAGCTAGTACACCTATGTGTCTAATTCACCCAATAAAAAGAAAGCTGTGTAAGTAAGTAAAAGTACGTCAAAACTTTTCAAAGAATACTGGCTATGCATGGAAGAAGTAATACAGCAGTTAATGCAAGTTAAATATTATATTGAATACAAGAGTTTTAACAAGAGATACAAAACCTGGTGAGTGTAAAAATGGCAAGCAGTCCAAAAAACGCAGATGAAGTAAAGAAATATTACATTTTCTCGAGACTTCTTCCGTAACCCTGCCCCTCCTTAAAAGCTATCAGATATTTTGTCGGGGGATTTTTTGCAAAGTTCCAAAAACTTGAGCGACATCAGACCCTTACAGACTTCATGGGGTCTAACTGTCAAAAAAAATCGTCAGTTGTGAGAAATATCTGCGTCTCAGCCATCTTCCTTGCGAAACTGTATTGAAGTCTTGTGACATAAATTCACGTTATTATGCTGTACACGTATCGCGCGATAATATGTAAACGGTATTGTAATATATAAATACATACAAATTTAGAGCTTAAGTTACGAGTACCACTCATAAATAATTGGATAATTATTATAAGAATGTAATACGATAGCAAATCTACAGATTAGCCTGTTACGGTCTTTAATTAACATGCGTGATCTTTTTTGCGGATTTCCCACATAAGTATGCATTTACATACTGTGTACAAAATTTGCAGTTTCAAACTTGCAGACTGAACGTGTCTATGAAATCTAGGCTTTTTTTTAAGGAGTAATCATCTTATATTATTATTATTATCTATTAGAGTACTAATTTAGTAAATCTGTGACTTAGCTAGTTTTGTTTTTTGGTATGAAGGTACGTTTACGGAGATTTTCTGCATATGAGTGCAAACAACATAAATTAGACATGTTTTCATACGATATAAGTACTTTTTCTCAAGTCAGAATTACAATGAATGGCAAGGGAAAACTTGCTTATACAGCATTGCTTTGTGAATTCGGTTTTTTATGATTACCTGCACTGGAGTTGGAACGCAACCTTTGCATAGTTACGTCATCAAATATCTACCTTACAAAAATTGACTGGACAAAAATCGTACAGTTGCGTCTCAGTTGCGTACAGTGTATGAGGAATGGATTGACATTTCGAATAGGAAATCTATTTTCAGATAGCGAAGAAGAAACACTACGAAGACATGTGTGAATACAGGCGTATTCCTAGTACAAATTCTAAAGTTGAAGTTTTTTACAGTTTGGAAATAAGTAATCATCATGACTTGTGAAGGTAATAATGATTCGAAAGTAACACAAGGCAAATTGTTGGGATTGGATAGTAATGAATGAAGGAATTCAACTCGACGTGATTCCAGCTTGTGTGTATAGTGAACCACTTATTATTTGATGAGCGCTCAAGAATTCCCAATGAAACGTAACACTTTTTATAGCATACACAAAGGACTGGTACAGGATACTTTTAAGGTAACGTAAAAACATACTTGAATTTAGAGATAAGTTAGCAATTAATTATTATGCATTAGAATACCATATATGGCAGATCTTTTCAAACTGTTGTAAGCTGTTCTTTGAGCTCTTTGTTGACGACGTAGAAGTGGTACTTGTTTCCAAACAGGCCCCATATAACCGCCACATTCTCCACGAGGATATTAAAAGGAATCGTTAGCAGGGCTCCGATGATGAAGAAAATTAATCGTCCTACTCCCATCCGGTGTAACGAAAAGGACTTGATCACACCAAAAATGTACATGTAAATGTTCATGGCGCCAATGAAGGCACACACAAAGTTGACTAGTGGAGGGCATGGGATCGGAGTGAGTTTAGCCAGCACCAAGTTGGAAGTGCTCAATGGAAGAGTTATCCAAGAGTACAGAGATATTGCCAGAAGAAACTTATTTTTCCATGCGAGACCCTTCGAATGGACCACTAAGTAGATGCCCTGCAATAACAAAGAATAGTTTTATCCATGTATCTACATTATTGTAATCCTCATCAGTACATAGTACATCAGTATATAGTACAAGTAATTGGTGGGTTTTTCTCTTACCTGCATCCATCTTTTCCGCTGCTGAAGAAAGTCCCAAATGTGTGAACGGCGACTTTTCCCACATTTCCCCTTCGATGAAATTAAAACTGTAGCCTTCAGAGAAAGCTTTCATTCCAAAGAAGCAATCCTCTGCGACGGAACCATCTGGCCCGTTGTCAAATGTGACTTTTCGTTCAGCTCCAGCCTAAATTAGTTATTTATGCAATAATATTACGAAATAGTAAACATCATTAAATGCTGAATGAATATTCAATTATTTACCTGTGTGACGACATAGGATCCTTTCCATGAGAAATAGGGCTTGTGGAACAAATAAAACTGTGCCCTAAGCTTTCCCATGTCATCCGATACACGGAAGCTGTCCGCCAAAGTGGTCAACCAGTTGACGACCTATAACATGAAAACAGATGATTATTAATTTACCTAAAAATAAGGATAAGGCAAATGGGAGATGTTCTGAATGTTGCAGATACCTGAGACCGGCACCCCGTATTCTGTCCAGGGATCCAGTAGGTCCATTTTGATCCGCTCTACTTCCGGTACCCACAAACCCCCAGCTATCCATTCGAAGAAGAGGATTACTCCAAGGAGCAACGTACAGTGGAGGCAATGTTTACTCCTACTTGAGAGCATTGTGAACATCTGAAAGAATATACAATTTGACAATCTTGTTAGATTCAAGTTAGGGCTTTTTGAAATATTCGTTTGTATTATGTAACAAAACAATTCAGTTTACCTTTGACGAAAACGTGCAATAAAAAAAGAGTGAGTCCTTTGGAGAAGCAATGAAGAGGTGAAACAAGAAACGATTGCGGTAGTGCTAATTCCCTTCAATATCTTACTCCAAAGGATTGAGAATGATGAGTTGTTCTACTTAATCCAATTTTGCTAACACTGGTTCCTAATAATTTAACACTAATGATTTTGATTTCAGCTGAAAAGTACAAAAACAACAAAAGATTACATTTTAGCCTTTAAGTATTGCACCCACACTTTAGGTGTAATCTGTCTCTAGATCACACATGATTTAAAACTTGTAATGTTTACAAAAATAAATTAAGGCAAAAGGGGCAGTTTACGAGGTCAGACCGCACACACAATTTAAAAAGTAAGTCAGGATGAAATCAACTTGACAATACTAAATATATATTTTCCGTCCCAACATTAATATAACTAAACAAGTCAAATATTGTACATACGTGACACAAAAAATAACTATGCTAATTTCTCCTCTAATTTTGCCTACCAAATACGTAATTTTGAACGTTAAACCAATTTAAAAATGAGAAAAATGAATTCAAAAGTAGCCTAGCAACTTGAAATTACAAAACTGACGATTCACTGGATAAAACATCAGCTGTATTTTTGCTACTTACAAACTAATATTTTTTTGAATAACTTGTTTTATGTGGCTGCTGAGGAATGACTTTTTTTTAAACAACAACATTTTGACAGTCTACGAGCGATCCTTATCCTCGTCAACTATGTATAACCAAGTGCGGAACGGGGATTTAAAATCATTTTACACATGTATCTGTCGCATGTGTTTTTAGTAATCCACTTGAACCACTTTTTCGTACCTTCACGAGTNCATGTGTTTTTAGTAATCCACTTGAACCACTTTTTCGTACCTTCACGAGTATCGGTAGAGCCAGATTAGATGTACAAAAATTTGGGTCGTTAACGGATTTCTCACGGCTACACACGGGAAATAAAAGGTGCACATGGGAAAGCCATACTGATTCCGAAACTTATCGCTGCAATCGTGAACGGGGTCATAAAAGATTTGACTTTATCTTGATAGATAAAAGCCCTCAACCTTTAGATAAAGGTGGAATGAAATTGAGATGAAACGAGGTCAAACTGGAGATGGAGAATTACAAACCGATAAAAAAAAATCCCCAGATAAATGTATTACACTTCACTAATAATTTTACTTTAAATCCTTTTGTTCCCATCCAACACCCAAAATTTCACAAAGGGGGTGGGTGTGGTCTTCTTTTAAACCCGGTGTGCAATAACAACCCCATATTAAATTAGAGAATGGATAAAAGAAAATTATGAAACTTCAATCAATCGATTACGCAAGCAACGCTAGTAGTAAATGTTGAACAAGAGTTTACTGATTCTCAAAACATTATGGTTGTTTTTTTTGGAATGAAGAGTCACACCCCCTCACATTTTTTCCTCCATTCCAGAGTATAAATAAAAAAGGAGAATACAAAAATGGTCGTGTCTTATAAAGGGAAAAAGGTGAAAGCTTCTTCAAACTGTACGGGACAATGGAGATGGACGGTTGATGGCCTGTTCCTCTTATCTAACTGAATAGGTTACGTGCAAAATTTCCATAATATGTTGACCTTCCGATGCAGCTACTCAGATTAATAAATTGATGTAAAGAAAACAGGCAAGATCACCTCAATCCTATATGGGCCAATTCAAGTTGTACGTGGGGAGTATTGCATGCAGTTCAATCCGTCTTTTCATTTTTTATAAGGAAACTACCACCACACACACTATACCAGAAGAACCCAAAAAAAGTTTTGTTTACGACCTTCCCTGCCGCTACTACTGCTGCTGGAAAACAAAATTACTACTCACTGCAATAAATGGATGACAAGCTAACCTGGTCTGGGAGCAGGAGAATGATACTGATACCAGTGTGCTATTTTTTTATGATTGTGCATTACACGAACCAGCCCAGGTATAATGGCTTTTGGGTTCGAGCACACACCAGCAAAAAAATCTCGTAGTAAAGCTCAAAATCTATAAAGAACAGACCGTTTTAGTGTTCGAGTATTACTTTGCCAATTGCGGTACAACCTTGGAGGAACCATGTATAGAGAGATATTAGGGAAAATAGACTAGACAATATGACTTTGACGCGCTACGGCTGTTACTTCTGTGGTATACATAAATATACTTACATGTTCAACGTTCAACTTGTAAAATAAATATGTTTCATACCTGGAAAGGCAAGAAGGGAAAAGCGGATATCGTGTGTCTTCCCAACTGATTTCCCTCAATTTACTCATTAGACATAAGGTAATGAGAAGGGCGGTACTAGTCATCTCATCTCTCTCCTGCTGCGGTTTAACGTGATTCCACTTTTTTCAAACTGAATGCGGCGATAAATTGCAAAGTATTTTTTTTTCAAGGCTTGCGAATCGATCAGAGAACTGCACAGGGTATTATTGAATTTTCCTTTGTCCTATTGCGTTTATAGGTTGGAGTTGTACTTTCACGTTGCTCCCTCACGATTCATTCTTTAACGTGTGTGCCAATCACTGGCGAAAAAATGGCAAAAGTATGTTTATATACGTATCGGTATATAAAGGCATCATCACTATGGGCCGTTTGTTGGTTGCCTCGCTTTTCACTTCCTTTTTTCCCCCGTGATAAGACCAAAATGATGAGATCGAGAGAAGTAGGGTCCGATCAAAAAAGGCTCGTGCCGTGGAACAGATTGGAATGACTGAATGGAGATGGTTTATCGGTTTACAAGGGAATGAGGCTTCATATGTGTGCAATCGTGTAAATGATGATAATGCTATTGATAATGTTATGACTGTTTGATGATGATGATGACGTTGATGGAGAATACCGACGAGCAGAGTAAGTGCATCACGATTTTAGAACAGGCTTAGGAAGAACACGATAATGATGAATTATCATGCATGACTCATCATTCGCTCTCGGCTTTTACCACGAATTGATCTCTGCTTCGTCGAGTACGCTGTAAACTTTGATTCTCATTCTGCGCTTTCCTCGTAACACAATGTATAATGCGCATACATACACTTACTTTATGCAATATAGAGGATCAAGTAGCGAATAATTATTATCAAGTCCATTTAATAAGTAGTATGTACTCAAAAGATGCCAGAGTTTAAAAAAAATACTCCAACATTCTCGCCATTAATGCAGCTCGCGGTCTTATGAAAAATCCTGTGTAATGTGATAATGCATATTATCCACGTGGATGAAATGATAAATTAATGCAAAAATCAATGCTGTGACTTAATTGATAATATATGCGGAAGACAATTCAATAAAAGATGCCACTGCTGTTCAGTCAAATGGAATAATAGCAGCAAGGCAGGCAAATATGCCTGACATGAAGTAAAAGCGGAGAAAGTAAGGGCAAGACAGTAGCACAACAACAAAGTCTCCTGCAACCCGTGTACATTTCTACCTTTGCGGTTGCAACCTGGAATATGCAACAAAGAAAGTAGGCCCTGTTTGATGGTGCAATTTGGTTTTGCAAGACAATAGCACAACAACAAAGTCTCCTGCAACCCGTGTACATTTCTACCTTTGCGGTTGCAACCTGGAATATGCAACAAAGAAAGTAGGCCCTGTTTGATGGTGCAATTTGGTTTCAAAAAATTTCTCCAAAAGTTGCCTGCAACCTATGGTAGGTAAATATGCATGGACATACATATTCTCCTGCACTGCTCCCACTGCTGTGGTTGGTAGGTGCACAGTTCCATGAAATCTAATTTGGGTGAATTGAATGAATATGATGATTAATATCAATTTGTCTGACATTTCATCAGACTTTCTTTGTTTTTGATTGGTAGACAAAGCGTTTAAGCGCTTATACGAACGATGATGTTTTCGGGTTTTATTCTACATACATATTTACCTTCTCTGATTTTCTATGCAAATGTTCATAGAAAGGCGTAGGAAATTGCAGTGATTATGATATGATCGATCTGACATATTACATACTCTTGTATGAATCATTCTTTGCTTATCGGACAAAAGTATATGATGTAGATAAACACATTACACATACGTAATTAGGTGTGAATAGCTAGAGTGCAAATTGCTCAGAGTTCAATACTTTGCGATTGAACGTAACTGACCCAAAGCTAACCACATTGTATGCAGCGATATGGACAGGCGCACGTCAACACTCGACTTTTTTATGCATCATTTCAATGAGTCACACTATTTTCTGTAGTTTTCCCTAAAAATCATTATAATATGCTCTAAACAACCATTAGCAATAATTATCCTTGCTGTTATTCCTTATCTACTTAATGTAAATTAAAATGACAACTTTCTATCCCAATAATTAATAAATTTGTGATTTGCGAACTCCAGCTTAGGCTTGCAATACCTACCCTTGTCCATTCTTTTATTTATATTCTTGTATTTATTTTATGTGTTTGATAATCAATGTTAAATATTCATCCAACAAAAATAATTGGTTTCATAAAAATAGGTACATAGGTAATTGTTTTATTTCTTGTTTCTGTTCGTTCAAAAATATAGGGTAACAAGTCTTTTAGGTAATGAGCTGTCCAGTCCTTCAAGAGAAACCAGCTTTGACTTTTTCGGTACCGGCCGAGGGATATTTTTATAGCGTCATTATTACAACGTTATATTTACTACAATTACAGCAACGTATTGGCCTGCTGGCTTAGTCCAGCAAGATTATATTTGTATTACTCGAATATAAACATTTTGAATTCAATTAAATTAATTTAATTGAATTCAAAATTACAATTGTAATTACAATAGTTAAAACTCGTACATTTTTATATTTTCACTACATTAAAACTCGGGATTGCGTTGCGTTGACTTAAAAAGACATAATAATAAGCATGCTACCTCCTCTTCCATATTTGTATTATTATCAGTTGAATTTGAATCTCAAGTTTCATAAATAACTTACATTGGGACGCACTGAATGTAGACATGAAAGGGTATGAAAATCGGTCAAACGTAGTATTTTATCAACTTGAGGCGTCGGACTCTCGCAAATACAAACTTCCGTACATAAAAATAGGGAGAAGTCAAATAATTGACCGAGTTTCTTACTCTTTGATTTCTATATAAACAGTACAACGCCACTATAAAAACTTTCGTACATATAAATGAGTAAATATATGAATTCCAATAGTAATTACTACATATTTCCAAAGTCTTATGAATCAGGCGGCTGCCTAGCGAGTCCCACGCGCGTAGCACTTGCCAAAGGCCAAACTTTCAGCAATGCTCGACCCCGAACGAGGCCCATGGGAATAGGTCCGTAATTTCTTGAATCTGTTGAGTTGTCAATATTATCCCCTTCTATCCATACATGACCTTTTGGAATCTGCAAAATTGACGAGCAAATCCTTCATCTGTCACGATACATATGAACAGTGTCAACAAATTAGGCATGTATTTACACACGTCACTTACAAGTTTCAATGTTCCATCTGACTGAAGCAAATGATCTCCAGGTATGGCAACGACACGCTTGCAAATGTACTGACTTGGGTTGTTGGGAGACTTGGCAACAATGATGTCACCACGCTGTAAATTACCCGTTCTCGGACTAATGTGCTCGGTAAGTAGGACGTCATGACTGCGAATGCAAGGTTCCATACTAGGCCCACTACACTAAAAGATAAATCAAAAATTACGAATGATAAACCAGTTATCTCAGGATGATCACTGTTTTAGCATTTATTACAACTATGGAAGCAACAAAAGGAACTGAGGATTACAATCACAAAATCTCCCAGATATTCCAGCGAGCAGTGAGCAATGATTCCCCATTTCATGAGCGTTCCTCCGACGCTGGCGAACTTGTGTAGGGACGTCTTAAACATCTGCAAAAAATTCTCGGACTAATGTGCTCGGTAAGTAGGACGTCATGACTGCGAATGCAAGGTTCCATACTAGGCCCACTACACTAAAAGATAAATAAAAAATTACGAATAATAAACCAGTTATCTCAGGATGACCACTATTTTAGCACTTATTACAACTATGGAAGCAACAAAAGGATCTGAGGATTACAATCACAAAATCTCCCAAATATTCCAGCGAGCAGTGAGCAATGATTCCCCATTTCATGAGCGTTCCTCCGACGCTGGCGAACTTGTGTAGGGACGTCTTAAACATCTGCAAAAAATTTGCCGCTGCCATTCTTACACATAAAACACTAGCCGGCGGCTGACGATATTATCTACAAGACTTTTAAAAGAAAATCTACAGAGTATTATTATTACTGATTGTTAGCAAGTTGAAAAGTTTCTATTCGAAAACAAATTTTTATTTCGTTGCCTCGTGCTATGAACTTATAAAAAATCCTTAATCCAATGCCAACAACACCAAAACAACAAGAGCATGTTTTTTTACGGCAATCCTGACTCACATGTTCAAGCTTTGCATTTTTATTCGCACCGCACTCAGCTTATGTACAACATGTAGTTCTTGTCAGTTGTGTTTGCGTGTAATTTGATTTGTTGAAGTTGTGTGAATCATGCATGTGTGAGTATGGGAAGACCTCCCTTCTTTCTTTGGCGCTTAAGCGAACAATTTCAGTAGTCTGGAAATGTTAAACACATCAATTTTTATAGTGATATTAAACTTTTTAGTTGATTTTGCCAACATAAATTTATTTGAAGTAATCAGAGTTGCTGATGGCGACAAATGATAAAACGGCGGCTGCTGGGGGTCTGGGAGGTCAGCCTCCCAGCCTTGGTCCTAGGATGTCAACCTTGGCTTTAGGCAAGGATCCGGCGACAGGTACAGCTCGAACTGACAATCGTGTCATTGACGACCTTCCTGTACCTCCGGAAATAATTGCGGTTGTGGAAGAACTTAAGTAATTTACCCGAACATGATGCATTCTCAAATATTTTTGTATATTTTTGGAGCAACCCTGGAGTAAATGTAACTTTAAAATTAATTCTATGTATAATCCTTTGCAGAACACAAATGAAGAATCACAAAACGATGATGGCCGAATTAAATCGAGGACCAGATGTGGATGTGAACTCTGTGGCCGAACAAATTGATGAAGTTAGAAGAGGTATAGCCTCACTAATGAACATGATGCATAAACAGGAGCTTCAGAGTGCCTCCCTTATCACGGATATGAAAGAGGTGAGTTAATTGGAATATCCCACTTCCCATTTTTACTTACATATTATTGACTCTGTTTACAAAAAAAATGTAAATTTTAGTGATCAGTGTTTCCAAACACTAGGCATAAATGTACTGAAAGTTGGTGAAGCAATGTTTTGCTTCAACGTTATCTTATATTATCCATAATTATGTTTATAACACCATGTTTATTATGAATTATAGCTGGGGAAAGCGATGGATTTAACTCAAACTGCCCGGGATGTTCCCGCATTCGGACACGGAAACCCATCGCCGTTACTTCTAAACTTTTTTATTCGATCTAGTCGATAAATATACGAAACGAATGATGGGATATAAATTGGAAATCGAAAGGGCAGAGTTTTCGCTCCAGACTATTGTGGGAGCTTACGGAGTTAATGCAAGAGGTAAACAACACGGTGCAAAAATATTACTACTACATTTACCTCTGTTACACAACTACGATAACATAGTATGATATGACACGGTGATTTAAATAATTAAGTAGTTGTTCTCATGTCAACCCCCTATTTTCTCCTGTTTAGATTTATGGGCCTCATTAACGTCGACAAAAGATAACATCGCCATTCTGGCAGCTCAGATTCAACAACTCCATGAAAACCTCAGGATTGCGTTAGCAGCTCACAAGAGCGTCGCCCAAGTACTCTACGGCGCTCAGCCGAAACCATGGCTTTCGAATGCCATTTTGGGACCTATCGAGGCTGAATCTACACCTCGAGCACCACTGGAAAAAGTGTTCTCATCGACTTCTTCAACTACCTTAAATCAGAATTAACGCTATAGCTATATCTAAATTATTATAGTATTTTCAGACGTTTCCTGAATTCCATTTCCTTAACAATTAACTATGTCCAAGATACTTTTTTACGTACTTATGCATAATGAACTTTCGTAATTAGCGAATTCAAAAAAATATTTTTCCATATTTATTTTTTCAAGAGCAAGTACAAAATTACATGAAATGATTGATTAGTTAATAACTCATGAATCGGATTGTGGAGCGGTCAAGGGCCTTTTTACTCTGCACTTTTCTAAAAATCATCTTTGTCATACTCACAAGCTACGGCATTCCAATAATGGTCAGGGGGAATAACTAGAGTGTACAGGTACAAAGATGAAAGTACCCGAGTCGAGTCGACCTGCCGAATCCCTTGATCTCACTCGACTCCAGTCAAGCTGAAAAGTACTGCAAAGCATCCACAAACTTACAAACCATGCAAGTTTTTTTTTTCTTTTATCGACTACAACAACCACTGCAACTCTTAGCCCTGGTGAAAGTACATAGCACAGGCATATAAATGCAAATATGGTAAATCTTGTTGTTACATATTCCTCTACTTCGTCTCATGCTCGTTCTCGTTACTCACTCACTCGCACAGCAGCAGCTATTTTACTTATTCAGGGATTTTGTCATCGTTGAGTGAGTGAGTCTTGTTTCTCCAACAACCCTTTCTTCCCAACACCTGTCTCACAATCCGATGATTTATTGTAAAATACACTTAGGTTGACATTAAGACACGGCCGTTGAGAGAAATGAACCGCCAAATCCAATCCATCTACTGAACAAAAATAAAGTTGGACAACTTAAAGTCTTAAATCACTCTTCCCCAAGGACAGTTTGTAACCCTTCCCATCTGAAAAAAACAACGAAAGTGTGTACATAAACAAGCCACATAAATATTCTAAATAAGTTCCGAAGACGTATGAATAAGTAAACGATCACATTTACCCCAAAATTGGGTCGGTCAATCGCACCACATTGCGCTACTTTGTAGAAATAAATAAGTCACACTCTCGCATTCCAAGTTAACATTTGATTGACCAAAATTAATTCTGCAATTCATTTTTTAAAAAGCTATAACTAACGTATTTGAGTTAAGGGTTGAGCGAGTTGTAACCATGCCAAAGTTTTTGTAATCATAATGTGGTCATGAGACACACAAGATGTAACCTATGTATTATAGGCTGTAATATGCCAACTTGACGTAGGTATTTTTTGGTTAATTCCGTTAACCATTTTAAGAATATAACGACCGCCTCTCTGTGCCGCCGTGTAACAGCGTAAGGTGATGTGGGGTGATGATGGAGATGTGTTCGAATTTTCGACATTTCCGCTGACGTTTGTGCTTTGTCTATAACGTGTTGAAGTTGTATTCGAATTGACACAAAATGAGATTAAACAAGCAAGAATTGGTAGCGCTAGCTTCGCAACCTGATCATAAATATGAGAAGCAAGGCGTCCTCTTCCTCAAAGAGAAGACGGAGAGATTTTTTCGGAGGAATGAAAGTAAGTCTTGTAATTTATTTACATACCATAAATTATTCAATTGGTGTAATCTTTTATCTGCGTATATATGTAATGTAGCGGTCTAATAAACTACGTTTTCTTCAAAATGTGATGAGCTGTTTCAAGTTTTAAGACATTGTCGGCTTATCAAACTTAAAGCCTTAGTATTCGATTCAGTTTACAGGTCCATGGGCTAAATATATATATTTAATTGATTAAAATGAAAAGTCATAAGCCAGCAAGGTTTGAATGCCTTTCAATTTCAATGAAAGGACAATTTTGAACTTGATATACATAATTAATCGTAGGCATTACTTTGTTACCCGCCCATTATGCCCCAGTCTCATTGCTCAGTCGTAAAATATACAAATGTATGTATTGAAAAACTGCATGGAAGCAA
>JAHZMY010002036.1:0-13459 GCA_027743915.1 Seira sanloemensis | reverse complement strand
AGAGGAAATTATGCTTGCACTGAAAGCTCAAATTCAAATGAACAATTCGCAAGTCAAAATAAGATTTTCGTTCGGAGATTTGATGCGCTTCTTATCATTCTCTTCTCATGAATAAGCCTCTCATACTCTAGTCTATATAGTATCCTCAAAAAAAATTGGCAGACGACCAGGTTCGGCGGAAATAAATGTCTGTTGTCTGTGTGTGTATATTGAAATTTTAAAGCATGCAAACAAAGCGCATTTTAGTTAAACAGGTACGCTCGCTCTCTCCCTTTTCACTAGCATTTTTGCATACAATCCATTTTGATAGCACACCAAAATTCATATGAGAAAAGAGGCGAATTCGCCACGTATTTACAGGGAGGGGAGAAAGGAAATACTTTTCGTATCTCAAATTCTCCGAGATCGAGATTCTGCATAAGGAAATACGTATTACAGTCTAAGAAGCCAGTGACAGACTAGGGGAAAAAGGAACTGTGTGTGTGTGTGGAAATTGTGTGAAAGCTGAGCGAAGTAAGAACTTCCCGAGGACTTTTTTTTAGCTTACATTACATCGCCTTTCTTTCAAAAGTAATGCGGCAGTGCGGGCTTAGCTCCGCTTCTGAACGTACGGGCTGTCGGTCTTCTCCTCTCGCAGCCAGAACAGGAAATAAATTTTCCGTAAAAAAATTCCTCTAAAAAGATTTTTCTATCCCAGGAAAAGGTGGCATCTCGTCCCTATTTAACAGCTCAGTGAAGAGTGTTGCGTGATAGAGTGTTCAGTGGTATATGAGGAGGAGATGGGGATGATGACGGTATAACTATTCCGGTCTTGTCTTATTTCTGCTGTCGTCGTCCCTGAATCAGTGGACGAGTGAGTGTATGTGTGTGTGCATGTTTGAATGTTTTTCAAAATCAAAGTGGGCAAAAAAGCGTTGGTTCATCGAATGTGTGTGAAACAGTGAGACAACGGCATTTCAAGCGTTTTGCTCGGAAACAGGCCCAAAAAATATATATGGAATATATGTATATATTTATGCACGCAGTTTTCAACTATCGAATGCAACGCCACCCTTTTTTTATAAATTTTAGCAAAGCATTGTCTTATGTCTCATGTTCCCACAAGCTCAGCATTCTTTACCGTTAATTATTGTTGATTCGATCAAGGAATGTGTATGTAATCCCAAAAGAGTCAGAATTTCAATTTTCTGGAGAGGTCCGACACGGTCAGCGAACGAATTGAGATTTGACCATCAGCATTTTCCTTCTTTTTTTGTTAACCTTAATAAGTACATGTTAAAGTAACCCCCAGTCGAGTTTGCGTCAATCTCAGTATTTTCATGCCTTCACTCTCGCATCTCTGCAAAATCTCATGTGGGATAATAAGCTTGCTTAATATAAAGCTACATGGATGCAAGATGATTATATAGTTAAGTTGGATCTAAGAGGTAAAGCTGCTTCAAAGTTTACTTCCATTGTGATATTTTGCACGGGTTGAACAGCCCCGTTGTGTCTAGCCTAAGTTTCAGGACTTTCCCTTCTGAAAGTTCTATCAAGAAGAAAAAACAGCTTGATGCTGAAAATAGCACAAATTCAGAGAAAAGGATGAGTACGAAGAAGTAAATTAGGAGTTAAAGACAATATATAATAAATCACTCAACTCTCAATATCCATTCTGGAAATTTTGAATGCCTCTTGGAAGGCACGTTTTTTTGTGGAAGTGGTTGGGTATTTGAGTAAACCCCTACAAGGAAAACAGTTAAGGAAGCAACATGGGTGATACTGAAGGAGGATCTGAGCAGGATGATGTTTCATTCCTTCGGACGGTGAGTTCTTTCTTTCATCATTATGCTGATATTATGCATTATGACTTTTTACAAACTGCTCAAATGCCAACAACACCATATTATATAGTATTTTGCAGAAATATATACCTACTCTGCATTTTAAAAACTGTATTTGTTATAACAGCTTGTTATTCCCAGCTAAGGTAAGGTAGGTGCATATGTGCAGGGTTAACGCATTTTCCATGTAGTATATGTAGGTGTAGGCAAATTGATTTCTTCCAGTAACAAAAGCTGATTATACTTTATTGTCATTCATGACAATCAACTGCTGACGTTAACAAGCTCGAAAATAAGGTTTTCTCTTGCTTAAGCATAGAAAATTCTACTTTTGATTGAAGGGAATAATAGAAACAATGACAAAATCGATCTGCCACACGCACACATGCCGGTGTCATTTCAAAATTACATTTTCTCCCTTCGTTTACGTAAATCCGGTAAGGCATGATCGGTTGAAAAGTATATATCCTTACCTAAAAACTTGCTGCATGTTCTGTGATAAAGTTGGATAGATCAGAAAATGTGGGGAACAAAAACGTTTAAACTAAAGCGATTTCCAATAAAAATATTTACGTTTATTCATGAAAATGTCATGATGGAATAATGAAAATCGGCAGGTTTATTATAAAAATTCTGTATTTCGAAAAAAATGCCTTTGCCTTTACTTTCGGGTATCGACTTTCCCTGCTTTATATATTAAGACAGGTTGGGTCTGTTTCCCCCCGTGATTTGCCCAGGGTGACATTCAAAGGAAAAATTAAAAACTTGGGGAGTCTTTGTCACAGTGAAATGAAAATGGGCTTTTGTGTGCATCAATTGTGTATCGTTATATAGCTGAACACTGATAACGTAATGTGATACCATACTTATCTAACTGTAGATGCGGACAGTTTAATGTTTAGACACAAGATAGTTTTTATTTTTGTTTCATGTTAAATTGAAAGTACCATTACACTGCACTTTTTGAGTCAAACTTTTATGCCAATGACTTTCCCTATTGAGAATCCGGCGTGCTTTACATTTGTCTTTGAAAGAAATCTTCTGGCATGAAGTAAACTGGAGGAACTCCAACTTTTAATCCAACAGCTCATTCATGACTATGACTTCTTAATGTCATTACCATTCTTGGCCAACGGTTTTGACTTGTTTATCCGTGAGAATGAATAGATCTAACAAAACATTGAGCAAACAAGCTTTTTCTGAATCTCTGAATCATCCTGGACAGTGAAAGTCATGCACACCCGTTCTCTTTTCTAAAATATCGACCATTGTCTTTAAATTACTGACAATTACATGTACACATAATTAGGCCATCACACCAAAATGAATTCTTAAATAGATTTGTAATGATTCATATCTATTCTATGTATTGTTTATTCAGTTTCACCTGCTCATTATTTTTAGCATTCCAATTCCTAAAAATTCAATCTTTTGTATATCAAAGATGTGCAAATAAAGGCCCACGTGGCATATGTACATATGTACATGAGAAAAAGTTTAAAAAAGTTCCTTTTCACCTGTGAAAGACATCCCTAGGGCAGAAATTGCATACAGGTTAGCTGGCGTGCGTTGAGCAACAAATGTAATGTACCGGAACGAAACTGAATGGATCTTTACATAAAATTTCCTTGAAGTATGTCTTGCAATGTCTAAAATAACAATGTTCGTATCTTTTGGATGGAGAAGGCCAAAAGTTTGAAATCTATTAAGATACATACCTATACATACTATACATATGTATGTATAAGTATAGTCAAAAGGTATAAAGCAAGAAGTAATCTTCAATGTCACCTTGTGTCGTCATCGTCGTTGTTGCAAGTTGCTTTTATTATTTCCAAGAGACCTGACGAGAAACTCGAGAGAACCTTTTCGCTGGCGACTAAAAGTTATGAGCTTGTATACAGTATGCAACTAGCTCGCATAAAGATTATAATATTTTGGACACCATGAAGGACGTCTTTATGTAATGCATTCCAGAAAAGTGCATATTATATTTTGCAACTGCATCAACGATCAATAAAGCTGACCAATACAAGTCAAGTAGAACAACTAGCTTTAGCATTCATGCCCTGTCATGCCTTAATCTGATTATGGGAATTCATCAAATTTGTGTCCAATTTTTCATCGTCCTAATGGAATTGTTGGCCCATCATAGTTTATCTTGCTGACAATGAGTTATATGACTGGTAATGACACTGCTTGCCTTGTCCATTGCAGGAGGACATGGTCTGTCTCGTCACCGGTGCCACTGGTGAGCGAGTCGGACTTGCCGCCGAAGGATTTGGAAATCGTCACTGCTTCCTCGAAAACATTGCAGACAAGGTGGGTTGCTATTTTTTGAAAACAGTTTACTCTCTATATATTCCTGCCTTGAATTTTTTTCCAGAGAAGCAGGATTATGCAAAGGGATTAACCAATGACAAGTATGAAATGTTAAATTTGCTCTTAGAACAATCCTCCGGATTTGACGCAATGTGTGTTCGTCATAGAACAAGCTCTTTCAGTCCGAGCGTTGCAGGAATTAGTGACAGTCTGCTGCTTCCGAGACGGTAATGATCCCAGAAATATGAGTCTCTCTATGATAAGCTCTCTGAACAACATGGTTGATGTTTTTAATATGGGAACAAGCAAATTATATAAAAGACTCTACTCGAGAGAGTGAAAATATTATTGTTTCTTATAAAAGCCTTTTCATTCTTCGCTCTTGACGTATTAAATATTTTTTTCTTTTACCTCTTTCTTTACCTCTTCTCTTTGTTGAACACTGTGTAAGATCGTTTCAAAGAACATGTCAAAAATAACAACTACCAACTAATTTTTGCTTACATTCCATAATAATTTCCTTCAAAGTTGTACTCTCATTCCACGTAATAAACTCGTTTTTTTCTATGATGTATTTTTTGTTTTCTACATATACTTTACCATTGTATGTAAATAACAATTACTTAATACTAGAAATGTAATACTAAAACTGGATTAAGTCATAGTTGTACAGTAAATACTAAACAGAAACGTAATCCTATCACAGATCATTGTAAAATTAGTCGTTTGATGACCTTTTCACATTTTGAAAATCATACGTTAGAGCATTCCCCTTTTGACATTTATATGATGAATAATGGTACAAAGTTTATATAAATTTCTAGACATTTGGCAAAATGACGATGGAAAACTGTAAGAAAACATTGATTTTCCCCATACTGAAAGTTTTTACCGTTTACGTTTCAGGGAAACGAGGCCGTAGTAAGTAAAAGTTTTTCTCTATAAAAACACTTTCTTCTTCATCTTCGTATCCCCACATCACATTATTTGGTCAACATGCAGAGGTACAAAAATGCTGGTAACTGTCAAGTTTCCGCAAACATTGTGTTCTTATCTTAAAAGGGATTTTGAGTGTCCGTACAGTAAGCCAAAAACTCCATCTTGTACAGTGTCTTTCTCTCACACTCTTTCTTAATTACTGTCTGCCTTTTCACCCTTTTTTTGGTCTGCACTGGTTTTCCTGTCTTTTGACTTTCAGCCATTCCAGTTCCTTTGTGACATGAAAGTATAGTGCATCGTACATAGTTTCAAACTATACACAAATCCCAAAAAAAAGTTTTCCCTTGAAGATTGAATGTTGTTTCCAAAACTGATATAAATATATTTCCCGAGTTTTTTAAACACTTGATTTGGGATGACCCCCAGTGTTTGAGCCTTGACAGTTAAAATTTACTATTTGATTGTTCCCAAAAGCATTGGTTTTAAACTTTCCCAAATCTCGGGTGTACCCTATAGCGAGTGTTTCTATACCCTATAAAATTAAAATGATACATTTTCACAGACTACTAATTCTTTTGCATTTGAAAAGTCTTTTGAAAATCCTTTTTAAATTCTTGATAGTGCAGACTCGTTTTCTACTCTGCAATATCGGTCTTACCTAACAGAAGGAGCTAAACCTTCGACTTTATTATAAACTTTTTGTAAATAATACATTTGAATGGACCCTTCTGTTTTCGACTATAATTTATTATCCCAATAAACTCAATCTGTGAACTTTCATTTTACTGTTTTCACTTGAATTGTTCCCAAAAGCATTGGTTTTAAACTTTCCCAAATCTCAGGTGCACCCTATAGCGAGTGTTTCTATACCCTATAAAATTAAAATGATACATTTTCACAGACTACTAATTCTTTTGCATTTGAAAAGTCTTTTGAAAATCCTTTTTAAAATTTTGATAGTGCAGACTCGTTTTCTACTCTGCAATATCTGCAATGTCTTACCTAACAGAAGGAGTTAAACCTTCAACTTTATTATAAACTTTTTGTAAATAATACATTTGAATGGACCCTTCTGTTTTCGACTATAATTTATTATCCCAATAAACTCAATCTGTGAACTTTCATTTTACTGTTTTCACTTGAACACCGTCTCCAATCCAAAGTTGAATTCCAGTACAACATTCGTCTAATAATGATATCCTCGTAGATAACTTTTTTTGTTGTTATAACGTCCTCTATCTAGTGCCACTTTTTTGTGTAGAGAAAGACTAGGTACTTTCACGCAGTACGAGACAAAACTTTTACTGTTGCAATTTTCCCCAAAAGTAGATAGAGCGTTCGTACAGGTGGTGGAGCTATACATGTATCTGTGTGAGTAGATTCACATATAAAGTGTGTGTATGTAAAGTAGTACTGGTAACTGTTGTATTTGGAACCGGCCTCGAAAAATCTATTCTATTGAGCGGCATATATTGATCAAATTATTTTATCCTAATAATTTTATATATGTGTAGCAGCAGCAAATCATTCCATCTTTTAATCCACTTTCACGTTTTGTGTATAATTAAAGTAGATTACACATGTAGAATGAAAATCGTCAATTGTTGGTGAAAGCTGCCAACTGTAGTAAATATGATTCACCTACGTATGCTAATTGAGATTACCATATTTGACTGAAACTACTCACAGGAAGGATATTTGATTTGCCACTTTTGTGATGTTATCATGCAACTTTTAATCTCCACTAATATTCGCCCCCAAGCTAATAGCATCGTTTGAATCGCGTTCTCTGACAGGATGACTTATAATGGTTGATTGTATGGTTGGTGCATCCCACACTTTCTCTTCAACGACTACAGCGATAACTCCTGTAATCACGGAACCGTGTGAATGAGTATTGTACATAGAATGCAAAACTATTTTTATGGATGTAAAAAGTGAACAGCAATTTTGAACGCAAAGACCCCTGGCATAGCATAAGTATATATAGCGGATAGTTTATAGTGATTAAAGCTGACGAGTTTTCTTGTGCAATTAGAAGTAGCAAAAATAATAAGCTAGTCAGAGTGAATAGCCTCAGTAGACTTACTTGTCTAATAATTTACGCTGTTGAATTTTACATTCATTTTTTCTGCTAGAATTATTCATTTTTTATGAATGGCTCACCTACCAAGCAAGGAGCATGGTAGTGCCATGAGTAAAAACCTTATACTTTGATGATATAGGGCAAAGGCACAGGATCCGGACACCGAACTCTCCTGTATGGCAATGCTATACTGCTCAGACATCAAAATAGCAATATGGTAAGTTTCACTTTTCTATCTATACTCATTTAAAGTGTTATGTAAGCTCGAGAGCTTCACAAAGCTAATTTCCGTTGAAGTCTAGGGCATTCCGAAGTTGAGAAACGGTATAACGAAGTTCAAATGAATGCAACGTAACTTTGCAAAAAAGACATAGAGGAGGAGGAAAGGCTCTTTTCAGTGCATACCTCTCTCTCTCTCCCCTCTCCACTTCACCACGAAAAGGAGGAAAAGGCTTTTGAGAACTTTCTGTGGAAAATAAAATGTGTGCCAACAGATGCCAAAAACGGAGGAAGCCAAATGAATGCGATAGAATGGAAGAGTAAAAGCGTAAAATGGCATCAGCACGTATTATCACGCTGAATGTATAAGTACTTGCGAGTACATGTGTATGTGTTTCAGTCTGCAACATCATCATCATCAGTAGCAAAAAAACGGCACTATGTGTGCCTGACGAAGCGTAAACATATATACTTAAAACATTCTTAGTTTTGTCAAACATCCGCTACTCAGGCACTGCTGAACATCCTCTGTGTCTAAAGCTTAAATAAATGCCATTCCAGAGGGCAAGTATTGTCTTATCAAAGTTAAGAAAGACTATAACAGCAGCACTTTCCCGATTTCAAAATAGAAATGGCACAAAAAACTTTGTGTTGCGATGTATGCGTATGTTTCTTGAAACCGTTATTTGCCTCAAGTTTCTGCTTTGGATGAGATGATTTTTTGTGGGGCTTCAGTGGGAAAAGAGCTTACAAATGAAAGATTACTTGGTAATACTCGAGGATTCTCTCTTAACTCTGAGCTTTTGGAAACTTGAGTATATATTTGCAATTCAATTCGGAATTTAATTTTAGAACTCTGGTGACTTGATGAAAAACTGCGGAATGCCTAATCCATGGAAGAAAATGACTTTATTGTTTTGAAACTTTCAATGCATAAAAGCCAAAAGTTTTGGTTTTGTAGAATGAGTTTTTGTAAACTTTGCGTTTCTAGCAAATACAGACCCTTTGAGGGGTAATAATAGTATGCAAGTTTTATGGCTCAATCTTATTCCGATTTAAATTGCGGATTCGTTTGACACAAGGATCAAGTGATTTGTTGTAGCTTCAACAAATATTTCTCACTACTTGATGATTTTTATGCGAAATTGTCGCCTCCTTTGCATGAATGTGTTAATGAGGCACCCATGTAATTACAAAATTAATCTTTATTTGGTTTTCAGTACCTGGCGTGTCTTTCAACCACTTCTGGCAATGACAAACTTGCTTTTGATGTCGGTCTTCAAGAGCATTCTCAAGGTACTTGACATTCACATTTTATTAGTCGTGTTTGGGAAACCGGATCCTGAAATGTTTGCATACAGTTGTGTCTCTACGTTACGGATGGTCGACCTTTTCTACTAGAGTTCCATTTAATTAATATTTAAGTAGAACCACGTTTCTTGGAGACTTGTCATAGAGCCAGACAACATGACCTTTTGCTGTGACTTATGCAAGTGCTTGTGACAGTATAAAGAAAAATCAGCTAGAAAATTAAGCTTGTTCATCATACATTTGCGTACACACACTATAGCGCTAGGAATGTACACTCTTTCTATACAATGATTGATTACTTGATTACAATCGGTATTAATAATTCCTGAAACGATTTATCGATCATACTCTTTTCCTTATTGGGTTAAGTTCCAAAAGTCTGTGAGTGGGTTTCCACGTTTCTTGGAGACTTGTCATAGAGCCAGACAACATGACCTTTTGCTGTGACTTATGCAAGTGCTTGTGACAGTATAAAGAAATCAGCTAGAAAATTAAGCTTTGTTCATCATATATTTGCGTACACACACTATAGCGTTAGAAATGTACACCCTTTCTATACAATGATTGATTACTTGATTACAATCAGTATTAATAATTCCTGAAACGATTTATCGATCATACTCTTTTCCTTATTGGGTTAAGTTCCAAAAGTCTGTGAGTGGGTTTTTGCAAGAAAAACATTTCACGCAAAATTCTCTAGCAAGCAATCTGGTTTGTGGCACACACAAACATACGCTGTATGATACATCAAATATGTACATAGTACCTAAATACATGTACCTCTCACGAAGATTGATTTTTCTTGGATTTATGAAATGCCTAATGTAATGTAATACGGCAAACTATTTTCATTTCATCCTTCCTCTTAAAATAAAATTGATGTTGGTCAGCAGAGAGAGCACATAAGATTGTGTTATTGCATCAAAAACACGTGCTCAATTGCTCTAGTCTTTTCTAAACGTAAGTCAAGTCCAAGTGCTGTCCTTCTTGCTTTCCTTTGCTGTGAGAAAGAAAAAGAAACTTTTAGAAAACCATACCACCAAAAGTTAAAACTGGCCATGAGTGACGCCCGGTTGCCTTCACTGTAACACTGTACCCATTTTTAGCTTGGAGAAAGTTACGTGCAGACAGTTCTATAAATCCCTTGTACTAAAAGTCTTGAGTGAGCGTAGGTCATTTTATATCTGATTTCTCTCATGATCTCTTATGTGATGCATGCTTCTCATACGAAAGGTACTCACTTCGAATTACCTTCAAGGAAAATGGAGTAGGCGTAACTGCACTTTCTCCGGGTGCGCTCATATTTTGTATCCTTTTTTCATGCCCAAATGAGCAAACACATAAATTTTATTTTTGGGCCATTACAAAAATATAGTCTTAAAAAACAACGATAAACCCCAATATATTTATATCACTTCTTTATGTAGCAGCAGCAGCGCAGCCCATGAGAAGTGCAGTAATGCACTTTGCTTACAAAATTGGCCACCAGCATGGAGCCATGTAGTACACCAAGAAATATGAGGGGATTATTCAATGATGCGGGATATTATCATATACATAGATTCATGGCTCCATGTATTTTACCAGATTATAGTTGGAATTTGTCAAAAGCGTTTTTCATGCACTTATTTTCTGTTTTGGCAATAGCAATCTGTACGTGAAGGAGATCAAATGATTGTGAATGCCTCGTTCCATGTGACGCACTGGTCCGTACAACCATTTGGAACTGGACTCAGCAAACTCAAGTTTGTGGGTAAGGGAAAATATACATAAATGCTGTTATACTATCCGGAAAGAATTATAATGGAAATGCTACGGTATGTTACGCGGGATAATGTGGCATTGACATACCTCGCCCCGTTGCGTCCTCACTCACAGCCAGTCAAAGCTCACAGATAACATTATCATAATATTGCATCATATGCGAAGGCACAGTAAAAAAAGTCTAAAAGGCTATAGAATGCGTTCCGAATTCAAATTTAAATGCATTTACATATGAGTGGCTTTAAAGAATCATGTTTTTAAATCTGTGGCAAGAAAATTGTGCGGACGAGAATGGAATGATGAGTGTATCTACGTATTGCCAAATTAGCAGTGTTTTAGAGTGTCTTGTAAACGCACGTGTATATAATATTGAGTTGGAGATATGGGCGGAAAGGTTTTTGTCGTATTTCACACGCAACTCGTACCGTATAGTCGTGAAAGGCAATTATTGACAAAACTGGAATGTACACTTTGGCTTTCACGGTGAAAGCGGATTTATCTCGTATGTAAAAGCATGTCATGAGAAAAATGGAGACAGGCGACATGACAAAGGAAGATTGTCCTAAAGATATAGGTGAAATATAATGTAGCCTTTTCTTTTTAGGTCTTTTGTATGTACATGCACACAGTGTAACAATTCAATGAAAGGGAGGAGGTGTTCAAATAAAAAAGGTTTATGTATTAATCCTAAAACGGAGAAGAAAGAATTTTGATGGTTCTATATATTTTATATCGGCCATATAATGTAAGGTGACAAAAATTACTAGTCTCCTCTAGCAATTTCGTGGGCTGTGCTTTGAATCACATGTACATGCTATGTACATAGTATAAAGCACATGTCTACAATGCACAGTACAATAAATGGGGTATTTTATTGACCATTCATTCAATATTTCCCTTTGTTCACTGTATCTACCCTGCCAGAAAATTGGTTCTTTTTGGCGAGTTCCGTCTGAATTGGATGTGAGAAATTAGGTAAGAGAAAGCCATGAATTTTATTCATTCATGGTTTCTGCGACAAAAAGCAAACAAAGTGACTTTATTGTTACTTTATTTAGGATTGCAATTTGCTTATAAAGGCAAAGAAAGGGTTGCTGCTTTAATATTGCTTTAGTGCTAAAATAACAAAGCTCAACAGTTATAGTCTGAGCTAGGGGACGGTGCCCGGAACAACTTTCTCCCTTTTAATTTTTCTATTAAAATCGTTCATTCTTACAATTTGCACTTACAATTCGAAGCAACTTCCAAAAAAAGTTTTGAAGCCATATTTCAGTAACGTACAAGACTATTTATGTATCTCTTTTAAAAGCTCAAACCTGTAGTAGGCACGTAGTAAAACAATTTGACATTATATGAACAGGGTAGAGCCACGTCAAATGTAGTTTGGCTTATTTTAAGATTTTCAATTTTTTAAAGCTACGCTTATACCACTCCTCTTATGTAAAAGGCAAAGGAAAGCTCTGTATTTCCAAAAAAGCTTTGAAGCCATATTTCAGTAACGTACAAGACTATTTATGTATCTCTTTTAAAAGTTCAACTTCAAACCTGTAGTAGGCATGCAGCAAAACAATTTGACATTATATGAACACATTATAGATTGGGCGGAAAATATGTTTTTTAACTTTCACCTGCAGTTTTTGTTAAAAGCTGACGCATTTGGGTGTATTAGGTAAGTAAGTAGTCGAGGCTTGCTGTGAACTTGCTCGGCTGAAAGACAGAAAGAGATGAGGGTAAGCGAAGAAAAAAATTAATTGAAGTTAAACGGGCAAAAAGTTTGAGCATCCTTTGATCCATGTGCTAATACCACTTGAAAGAACGGGAGTTCCTTTATCAGAAAAATCTCTTACCTTCATGTAGATACATACATCAGTGCACATTTTATAGTACTACTGTAGTAAACACTGTTAGCTATAAAATTAACGAAGTAAATGCGGAACCTTCTCCATTGTAATTTCATGCCTAAAATAACCTGAGTAAAATCTTGTTCTGAAAATTAAATTTCTCCAGAGAATCATAAGCCTAAGAAAATACAGATAAATGAAAAGTTGGGAAGAAATATTTTGACGTTTTAATGCAACTATCCATCTAATTTTGTAGGAAAGCGCGTGTTAGCTTTGTACATATTTTATCATTTCCTATTCGTGATATTATAGCAGTACTTTCAAACTCAAAGTTAGGGGAAGCATAAGACTTGCTGTGAGCCGAGAACCGTATAAAAATAAATTTAAATCTTGTACATAGTAAGCCTTTTTGGATCGTGAACACTGAAAAACTTTGCCTTCATTAACTTTCTCATTCTCCATCAAAGAGCGGCAAGAATGCAAATGGTGCAATTGGTTCTTCCAGTGTAAGCCTTTTTGGATGGTGAACACTGAAAAACTTTGCCTTCATTAACTTTCTCATTCTCCATCAAAGAGCGGCAAGAATGCAAATGGTGCAATTGGTTCTTCCAGCTATTTCTGGTAGAGTTCGGTAGAGAATTGCTCCCGCTCCTAAAAAAATGAAAGCGACCGTCAGCTGGACTTTTTCTAAAGGAAAAGTATAAGGACTTAGGAAATTATGCAAGTTGAGTTTATTTCCAACAGAGATAAAAACGTGGCCCGCCACTCGTTCTCTCCGTCTAAAAATAAAACGTTTCTGCTAATATTTTATTTAATAGGTTGCGTGTTTGGTGGTGAGGTCCTTCGGTTCTTCCACGGAGGGGACGAATGCCTGACGATTCCACCCACGTGGAGCGAGACTCCAGAAGGAAAGTATGTTGAATGAGATATACACATTTTCTCTCTTGTCTCTCCATTTCAACTTCTTCACGTAAAATTTCCGCATGACCGACAGATCTCGGCAGAGACATTTTTCTAGCATACGCAATCAGGCAGAAATGCAAAGAATCTGGTGAAATATCGTCGTCTCAATTTCCCCCTTTAGAATGTATGGAAAGCTATGCAAATATAAGTGCAAGCGTATAGATTGTCGGTTGAATCAAAAATCAACATTC
>JAHZMY010002035.1:0-10063 GCA_027743915.1 Seira sanloemensis | reverse complement strand
CACGAGTCCACCGTACTTCCATGATCCAGAACCCTTTGAAAACGCCTCTTGAATGGACTATAATAAAAAAGTACAATATATGTACATTCTAGTTTTGCCCTTAGCATTTTGTAATGCTAAGCAATTGCGACACGAGCGAGTATCGTCTATTTATACTAACCTGTTTCATCAAACACGTGCTATAAAAAGCATTTTCGCAAGATTTGCTCCGTCTTTGTTCAAAAGGTTGAATTCTTTCTTCCTTTCAGCTCTGACAGTCTCAACCTGTGTAATTGATTTAGATCATTCCAATTTACATTTTAATCGTTGATGCATCATCATAATATACATAATATTGAATGAGTATATATCCTTTACAAAAATAAATGATATCAAATTAACAATACCAAAATAAATTGATGATTGCTGATCCCCCGTGTTCAATGCATTTTAACGCACTTGCTTTTGTTAACCTGAACTTTTGATCGGGATCTTTCGTCTGCTGCAATTACCAGGGAACCTGCAGCGACCGGCGCATTCCATGGTGTCACAACAAGCATTACCTATGTATTTTATCACAGAAAGGTTAAGTAAACTGCGCTATTATTTTAAAGCATTTATGTAAGAGCGTTTTATGTACAAGCTACCCATTTTTCTCGTGAGATCAATTAAATTTTATCCCAATGTCTGAAAGCGACTTTTAAAATTTTTTGTAGTTGCGCTATTATTTTAAAGCATTTATGTAAGAGCGTTTTATGTACAAGCTACCCATTTTTCTCGTGAGATCAATTAAATTTTATCCCAATGTCTGAAAGCGACTTTTACAATTTTTTGTAGTAAGGAATAAATACTATCCAACCAACTTATTTCAAATGAAAAAATCTCAGATTGGCCCAAGACTGCTAATTGTTTCGCAAGAATTTAGCTTGTTAAATTTAGTGGTTTGATTTTTAAAAAAATACTTGACATTTGTTTTTAAGTTTCTCGTGACCTATTTCAAGTAAGACTTTTTCATTATTTCATGTGAAGCCAATTTTCTCCAGTTAGGATTGTTTAAAATGAGTTCAGCCGCCACAAATTCCAAAACAAAGTCTCCAAGTGTAGAGATGCAGTTTGAGCTTGTAGAAAAATCGCCTTAAAACTTTCCATCTTTTTTTCCTAAAAAAATTACTCAAAGTTTCCGTAAACACGGAAAGTACTGTATGCTGTGTGACAATATCGCTTCCCGAAAACTTTTAGAGATCCTTATTGGAGGGCGGTGGCTGTACCTTTTTCATCATTACGATACCCAACATTCTTTGATTTGCTCCTAAACTCACCCCAAAATGAAAATCTTGGTTCGGTCCATCCAAGCCTTGTGCTGAGATATTATTTCATGATCTAGCGATATTAGAAACACAACATACAAATTGCAATATTTTCTAAAGGTTGGTCTTGAAGGTTCAATGCAGATGCCTATTTGAATGATTGATGCTGATAAATTCATCATGCTATTCAAGTTTTAATACAATATATGCCAATTAATTAAAACCTACATATATCTAAGAAGTAGGAGATTTTTACTATTTAAAATCTAATTCGATCGAATTCCATTTAAACCATAAATATTTGTAATATCAAAAATCGATTTAGTCTGTCAGTAAAGTCAGAAATGATAAATAGATATCATTTTTAGATACAACAAAGATGTTCAAGAATGAAAATTCGATGATTCGAAATTCGAAAATACGATGAAAGTAAGAGCAATTTTTTACATTATTTTCCGGAGATCAGAAGCAGATGGAGCAGGCAGATCAATTTTCAGAAATAGGCTTGCAGGCTTGCAGTGTAATTATGTTCTACGTACTACAATGTGTAACTCGTAGCGTTTTAGTGAATTCCTCATTCGTTTATTCCCCGTTAAGTTTTCCAGACTAATTACAGCCTGCAGACATATATTTAGACAAAAAAGGGTCCCGTTAAAAATAGGGCAGATTGATGCAATACTCAAGAGGTAGCTGTATTGTACACTTTAAAGAAAACGCCTTATACATCTTCAACCATGATGTTTGCTAGCTCGAAAGGCTTCACTCGTTCAGACAATCCGTGGGTTGAACAGTGCAATGATGAAAAGTTACATATAATTACTTCTTAAATGCTAAATATTCGTGCAAGAATCCGGTCTCCTCTCCTGCCATATTTTTTAAAGTCTTTAGTGAAGAGCAACTTGTTAAAATTGTATTCTGGACAATAGCGGTTATTTCAAAGGGAAGTTTTAGCTTCAAACATAACTTACAATTATGTAGCAGTGCTTACCGATTGGTAATTGATTACAAATAAAAAATCCAACATCTAGTAAACTTGTTTCATTATACATATGTGTACATCGATAGTGATCCAGAAAAGTGATAGGAAATAATTTTTTATCATGACATTCTTTCATTTCCCTCAAAAATTTAATTAATATTTGATTAATTTTTATTAACTGATCTATATATTAGTTCAACATATTTTATTGTAATTAGTGAGCAATTCCAACTTAATATGGATATCACATGTAAAAGCTATAAATTCTGCTTCTCCACTGGACATACCGCACAAGAAAGTTAAACCGCAGTAAAACATGGCTGCAATTTCTGACAATAAAATGGTGCTCATTCTCATTCCACTTTATTTATAAGTTCTCTGCAGGCAGCGGCGGGCGGGTATCGCAGTCAAGTCTGGAACTTTACTTTTCACTTTTTTCGGTTAGAGAAGGAGTTTCTCTGTACCGACTCAACTTCGGCTCTCTCTGACCACAACAAGCGCGTATAAAATGAGGGTACATGCATGCAAAGTAAAATTTACTTTCATTTCATGGAAAATATACATATGCATGCACGAAAACATTAGAATACGAAACTAGAGTAAAAAAAACTTTTCTTTTTTACGCTTCTTGTGCTTCGCTGGTCCTAAAACATTTTCCCTGCCCTCATTCGTCTTTACTAGTTTATGTAATAGGCGTTCGAGAAAGGAGAAGTGGGGAAAAGAATGTAGAAACACTGCATATGTATTGTGGTCGAGAAAAGTTAGTTTTTTACGTTGACTGGTAATACATAAACAAAACGTAAAAAGAAGAATAAAACAGTCTCAGAAGCACCACATCACCGCGTTTTACTTTTATATAAGTTGTGCATGATACTTTTTTCTCGGTGAGTCTTTCTTGCCACTTTTTTTTATCCCAGAACATCATGATCCCTCTAGAGAGGAAAAGGTCCGAAGACCATTTCCTAATGTGCATCTAAATCACACCATGAATAATTTGTAGAGAAAAAGTCTAAGAAGCATTAATATAGAGCATAAAAAGTGAAGGAGGAAAAGCAGAAGAAGGGGAAATGCTATCTCTCTTCTCGCTCTCTCTTTTCTGGAAAGAAATATTAAAGGGAAAGTTGTGGTTGTGGTGCTGTGCTATCTGCCACTTCACTCTTCCACTTGTTTCACTAAATATATTTCGTTTCATTCCTCCAAGTATGTACATCATAGATATACAAAGTTATTATGCGTCAGCCGGAACCCGTATTTCAACAGGAAAATATGCGCCACCACATTTATATACAAGCTGTAGTTGAGTGAGAGGTTATAGGACTATTATTAGAGTAGAACACGCTCATCTTAAAGAGGGTGAAATGGCAAGTATTTTAAGCTTTAAGAAGATATTCTTAAATGACCTCATAAATTTTTATGCGAGTTTTTTTTTGTGGGGGGAGAAACCAAGGAGCTTTAAAACATACCCGCACACTCACACACTCCTTTCTCCAGTAAGTCTTGAAGCGAGCCACCAAGTTAAGTGGAGTGATACCACAGACGCAGAGAGGAGGAAAAGGATCAAGACATCTTTTGTATGCACAATCTAAAAAACCAGATTTTTGGAGACCTGTGAAAGTTAAGTACCTAGATCGGTTATCATCAAATAGGGAAAACTGGGGCTTTTTGTGGTGCTTACAGCAGGTGGTGGGCTTGACATATCACATCCATTTATATTGTCTCAAACTTGTATCGCTTTCGTAAACGTTCATTTCTGTACATTACACTGCCAGTGGGAAGGAAAAATGCGACCCTTTTTATGATCATGGCTTGAAGGTGTTATAATAGGTCAATATACCCCGCAAATAAAATGGAGAATAGTTCTACCACACACAAACACACGGCAGAGGGATTTTTTTTAAAAAAAATAGGACTATACGTTTTAAACTAGTATCATTCCCCAACTTTCTTCGCATTTATTCAAAATCATCTTGATAATAAAGCTGAAGGGAGTAAAGACTGAAACACGTCCACAAGGGGAAAGTAATGTATGTGTAGGAGAGATAAAACATGCCGCATGAATCATAAAAAAGAAGAGTCGTAATAGTGAAAAGTAATCTTTTACGTAAAATGCATAAACTCGAGTTTTGTTTGCCTCTTTAAGTAATCTCATAACCTTTTGGAGGGAGAGAGAGAGAGGATGCCCGACCTCATGTAAAATTTTGTTGGCTTGTGGTCAGTGGGAATTTCATTTTTCTCCTCTCCAAGTTTACTACTCCCCGTGTCCACTCTTAATATCCGTAATATGCCAAGGTGGCTACCTAAACCTCTCACATTTTCCGACAGGTTTACGGCTGATAAGTTTAATTTAGTTGTGAGCCTTCAGCCTTCTCCCTTGTTCATTAAGTGTACATACACCACCATAATGCAATAAGTTTTATGCCCTCTAATGTATTCCGTGTTGCATCATTTCTTTCCTTGCATTCCTCCGCATCAATAGGAATTCTTTGCACATGGTGAGGCAGGCTCAAGGAGATGGACGGAGGGAATAAAGAAAATTCTACGGCATCCGAGATAGCGCCATAGACATAAAAACCGCATATATTATTACATCCGAGATGAGATCTCATTCTCGAGAAAGGCTTTATATGCTTGGATGTCTACTCAACTTTTCACCACTAAAAATTTACATTTACCCCTAGAATCCAGGGGAGATGTAGAAATGACTTCCTGCATGTATTTTTCAAGTGGGAGCAGAGCCAGAGAAAGGGAGAAAAGAGGGAAAGTCAAGATGCTCGAAAGATGTGCAAAGACGTAATGTAAAATGATGATGGTGATACACACATGCCTTCCCATCTTATCTTGTGAATGGGTCGTGTCAGCCATGGTTTAGAATAATGGTTGGTTTACTAGTCACTTTTATTTGTGTTTTTACATGCAGTCTATCTCACCCACCAACGCAGTACACACTCTAGAAAAAATGTTATTCATGGAAAAAATGGGGAGGTTTTTGGGATGTGTGCAGACCTGAGTGTAATATAATATTATGGTGGAGCACTAAAAGAAGAGGCATCACAGGTCATCTGGGAATAGATTAAACTTTATTAGGAAGAGCAAATCATGAATTTTTTGCCTCCTTCCAAAAGCCAACATTTCTTGGGAGGAATATACCATGGTGTGACTCTGCATTTTCGGTATTTGTGTTTTTGCACCACAGAGGTGTTTTCATTTTGCATTTGTACATATTTGTTGCAAAAGGTTCATTCCGTAACAGTCCTGGGAAATTTGCACTGTGGCCTTTTAAAATCTCACACTTTCTCCGCCCTTCCTCATGCTAAAATAAAAGCAAGTTTCCGATTCACGCAATCATTTCAGCTACATTAAAGCAATCGATTAGAGTTTACTGCTTATTCTACCGTAGTATCAGACTGGTAAAAGATTCGTTCATAATCATAAAGCTCAAAGCAAAACTCTATTTTCCCCTTACGATTTACATCGTAATCATCATCGTGAGGCTTAAGCATAAACATCATGATGATTACCCTTTGTTCCCCTGAACTGACCGTGGAGAGAATTTATTTATCCGCGGACCTTGTACATACCTACCCCCATTGCAAGAAAAGGGGGAGAAGGGTTAAGCCAATGAAAATACTACATTCGCACACAAACTACCCGATAGTATATGCACACGACTTTTTTAAATCTTTTTTTTATGAAAGTAATGCATGTGTATGCACAAGGAAATGATCAAAGACGCATTAGTAGTCTCCCCCTTTTGCCAAATAGGAAAGGGTGACGGCTTTTAAATCTTGATTCTACATGCTCCCTACATATTTTTTTGTTTTCACTGATGTTATTTTTTTCGATTGAAGAGGGTAAAATGTTAAAAGGGGAATATGATGCTTCCATCATCTCGAATGCCGAAGCCTTTAGGGATTATTCTTCCATAATACAAAAACAACTCTGATGAGAGCTGGGATCCTTGTGCATCGTCATCTCTTTCATATTAAACTGAAGTACGGAAGGATATTGATGGGCCGTATATGTCAGAACAAGTGGTCATGCATTCATATTGACATCCGCTTCCCCTACTTCACTGTCATATATTAAAAGGGTCTTTGCTTTGCCAACTACGTTTGTATGTATATGTATGTACATGTTTTCACCCATTTCCCGGAAAGTAAGATTTCCCTTGAAGTTTTTCCTAACTTCAAGGGAGATTTTTTTAATAGAAAATTAGAGTTAAAAATTAAAGCAACGCAAACATCTTCACTTTCGTTTTCGGAAGCAAGTATCAGCATTATACACAATTCCATTGTTATACAAGGAAGCGTCTTCTTTCCCTTGACTTTGAAAAAGTACTGCTTTTCATTTCAATTTACAATGACGCATACAGTCACCCTCGAGAAACTCAAACTTTTCGAATCTTTGTGTTCCGTTTTCTTTTTGCATCTCTTCCTCATTCTGTCCGCATCTCGTTGTTTACTTTAGTATATTGTACGTGTACCGCTCTCATATCTGAATTTCTTTTTTGACCATTCCTTTGATGTCACTTTGGTGCCGCTTGCTGCTCTCCAGACTTTATTTCAAAGCTTAGCGGAGTTTTTCATCAAACAAACTAAAATTCACAAAGACAAAATCCAGTCAAAAGAGAGAGAGAAAAAAAAACTTTGTTGGTGGACTTGTGATAAGAGCGAGAGAAAGAAGGGAATGTACGAAAAAGGGAAAGGAGAAGGTAGTAATTTTGTTTGCTATCCTTCAAGCTTACTGGCTGACTGACTAAATAAGTAGTATTAAAGCAAACGAGAAGGAAAAGAAAAGAAAAAAGTAACATAAGCCCATCGTCATCCTTTTTCAACGTTACATTTCCATCCTATCAGCATTCAGCCTTGGTCAACTACTAATAAAGTTGAAAAAGGAAAGTTGTGCATAACAGGAGATAAAAAGACTGCTAATCCTATTCAGCTTGGAGTTGACTTCGAAGCACACAAATGCCCATTATTATGTAACAACACAAGGGAAACAAGAGACAGCTTCAGAGAAAATAAGTTGGAAGGGGAAGTCGAAGCTGATGGGGATGCTTCTCTTGTTCAGAGCTGCTCGTCCTCTCTATCATACAGATTGTCTTTTTTAAACACTTTCAAACAACACGGCAGGGCCACAGTAAATAAAAAGGCCGACTTTAGCATCGTTACTTTTTTGTGCCTAAATATTTTAGCTCGCAAGACGCAATCATAAGACTTTTTTATGAATCATTTATTTATTTGTCAATTCAAAGGAATTAACTAAAAAATTCCATGAATATGAAATGTCAAAAATTTTGAATTTACAAATCGAACAGGTTTTTAAAAAAACACAAATTTCTGGTCTGGTGCGCAATTTGATTTGGATTTCTGCTCCATATTATTCTTTTAAATGAAATGTAATGACAATTTCAAAGAATTTTACTTCAGGTAATGCTACCCATTCTGTATTTCGTGTGACAATAGAAAAAGTTCATTTTTACCGAGTAGGTTTTGCTTGAAAGTAATCATCGCAAAGCACTTTTCAGATGTTTATTCTCGTTCAATCCCTTCACCAGAGTATTCCCTTTATCTTTTCAATAACAATCTCAAGAGCGTGTGGGCTTTTATTTTTTGATATGTGCTTAGCATTATCTCTGAAATAGAAGATGGCACAAGTGAGTGGCATGGCACACGTCAAGTCTATCCATCTCGTTAAAATAGGTATCTTACTTTGAAAAGTGAAATGCCTATTCAATTGTAATAATAATAATACAATTCTGACGTATCGTATTATAACGTAAGCTGTGTAACGGATATGAATAAAAACCTCTCAACTCTTGTTTTCCATACGACACCATCACCATCGTGTATATATAGCGTCGACGGAGACTTTTCTCTGTCAAAGGATGGAATAAAAAGTAAAAAAGAAGACGAAATTCACGAAATAAGTAGACAGGTTCGCTCAAGAGAAAACAGGATCCTATTGAGAAGGCTTATTTGACTTTCTTTCCCCTTTCTCCATATCATGGGGAAAAGCTCCCCGTTTCATTTCCAAATTCGCTGAACTATGAAAAAATATATCATTCTTAAAGCTCTGGAAAAACGAAAAAGTATCAGCATAGTTCATAAGTATAAGGAGTGCTATCATTTTCGTCAAAATCTGATTGTTTTGTTGGCACTTGAGCACAACTACTTGCTAATTTTAAAACATTTCCTGATAGAATGCGTTCTTGTAATTTTTTAAAAGTATTTTAAAGTTTTAATAAATAAAAATGTTGATACTGCTGATCTAAGATTTGTGAAGTCGTCTTCTTTACAAAAGTAGCGAGAAAGTAACGGTCAAATTTAAAAGTTTTTCAAGATAGAATTTACTGACATCTGAGACATCCTGCAATTGCTTGGCCATGGCACTAGCATTGGATTCAGTTAATAGTTAATAGGATTTGCGGAGGTTATGCTATTTATACCTTTGCACTTTCTCTTGGAAAGATCTCATTCCAGAAAATATTGGATTTTATTCCGACTGGATTCCTGTTACGAGTTTTACTATCGGAAAATCCATGTTATCATCATCGACACGGTCACTTAAATTTACAGACGAAAAGCGAATACGTTATGAAAGCCGACGAATGCATCATGAATAATACCAGTTGATGGTAGGGAATTGGAGGAATGTATAGCTTCTCCTCTCCATGCCTTTGGAATATGACCACAATCATGGCTGTTACACTCATCTTCCGAAAAGGCCAAATTCTTGCTTCCTCCAATTTCCAATTCCAATTTACAAGTAGCAATTCCAATTCCGAGTGTATGTCTAATGTAATGTGATGTAATATGTAATGTAACGTAAATCCAGAAGAAATAGTGCGGCAGTTATATGGAGAATATATTATTACACATTACGCCAGACACGGAATGGGATCATTTCGTATTACCTTTTCTTCCATTCACTGACCACATAAAACTTTTTTTTCATGCCCTTCAGTACCTATCAGAGAGAAAGCATCATATATGGCATATGAGATGAGTATCATTTACACCCACCTTTGCCATTCCTTTAAAGTTACGCATGAAATACTTACGCTATAAATAGCTGACGAGCAAGACTTTTTGAATATTCAAAATATTGTTTGTAATTTTTAAGATACCATTTTACGATTTGCAAAAATGGACATGGCCAATCATTCCAATGATTTGTAGATTTAGAAGGAGCTCGTAAACATGTATGTATAAATTCATTCTATGCCTTCCCTCAATTTTCTGCCGTCTACGTAAGCCCAATTCAAAAAATATCTGTCGAGTCAAGTTTTACATCATAGGATTTTCACGAGCTTCTATATTTCCACTGTGAGCTACGTAATATATTGCTTTTACATTTAACTGCAGCTTGGGGAATACGGCAAGTCCCTCGAAGATTATTTTTACATCGGCTTTTTTCTCCTTTTGCTTTCTCCACATTCGTACAAACGCCGGAGTACTATCAGAGAAAAACAGGCAGTGCTTACGATATTGAAGGATTGTAATAAAAATTCGGTATATTTATCATACGAAATATAATGCTGACTTCGGTGCCAGAGAAAATATCAAAATACAATGCGATATTTTGCGTAGGTGCCCTTTCACTACTTTTTTATTCAAGTTGGGCCCAGGAGGGTATAGAATTACGTAAAATGTAAAGGGGACTCCAATATAAATATACAAATACATTATCATGTTTTCCTATTCTCATATTCTGAATCAGTGTTGCGCGTTTGATCTTCCACTCACTCACACTCCACACATTACGCTCCAGTCATCACACCACTCACTCATTGCCC
>JAHZMY010002034.1:0-13180 GCA_027743915.1 Seira sanloemensis | reverse complement strand
TGTTGTAAGCCATTTGAGGAGGTATAATTAGCACACATTATGTATCTTGCTGAGTTTGTCGAAACGTGTATAGCATGTAAATACTTCTCCTCTTTAAGTTATCAACCTCGAATCAAATACGGTCCCATCTTTGAATGAGACAATGTTCCAAAATTCCATATCTGAAAGTGACGCCAGCTTATCGTGATCAGCATACTTCAGGCAAATGTAATGGATGAAATTTAATACTAAAATCGTAATTACTAATTAAATTCTTAAAAACTAAGACTTTCCGACTGTCGACTCTGAATTGCAATGAAACTCAAACCCTAATAATATTTTTTATGAAACAATTGCGAAGGCAACTTTTTATGAAGCCCTTGATTTTCATTTATTCGGTCAAATTACAGTTGTGACGCTTCCTACAAATTTAGCTTGTCCTCCACGGTTTCCATGTGGCGTTTTAGGTTTGTAGGTAATTTGTCATGGACAAATTTTCATCGATGGTGATTCCGGCCTGCTGTACACGTGGTTTCGCTGCTGGATTGTGAAGCTTTACAAATTCTGGATTGGTTAAGATCTGGAACTTCGCAATTTCATCGCTCATTACAGCAGCAGTTGAGAAACTCGTTAATCCACAACAGCGTTCCAAACGTCATAAGGATTGGTTAAACATCCACAAAAAGGCTAGCTCTGCCCTATAGCGAATTTTTAAGTATTATTAGTCCCGAGTCCCGAATACTGCTTCCGGTGGTTTCGCTAGGTTAGAATTATTTAAAGCTCGGTTGACGGTGGAACGATTCGTACATGGCATGTTGTTGTTTCCTTCCCCTTCCCATTTAAAGGACGTATCGATGATCCTTTTTGATGGAATCCGCCAATCAATCTTTAGGATCATCCACCTTCTCCAATCTCCCTAGCTGAATTTTGGACGAATATGTTCCCGAATTTCCTTTCGCCAAAAGCCGATTTCATCGGCGGTGAAAATTTAGAATGCGAAAATTCCTTATAATTGTAGACCACAGGAAGAAAAAAACTGGATTTACTCTATAGAGATGAAGGTAGACTATGCAAAAAGCCGGGTTGTTTTAAAACTGCTATCCCCAATTGTCAGTGTATCAAGCTAATTCAGTGCTACTTATCTTCAGGAGACTTTTTTTAATTCTTCGAATCTAACCTGCAGCAGGGTACCCGCTGGCCTCTTTTTAATGTAAGTGGAGTCATTAAAATGAACTTTGAAGCTGCACATTATATGATTTCGGAATGCTCGGAACATTTTACGGTAATCTATGACCACATAAAAAACTTTCGCTTACCCTGTATCCTGATCCGTCTCTTCAACGTTTGTGTCTGCATCCACCGGCTCCATTTTCACTTTCACATCTTGCTGATCTTGCTGATCATCGTCCTGCGACTGTACAAAAATGTTAATTGTCAATGCATATTTTTTACATACTATAGTCATAGTGCAGGTATTTATGAAGAAATCATTTTGTTCTGATCCATACCTCTATCTCGCCCGATGGAATGCCATCGTTATCAGCAGCGTCTTCCTCCTGGGAGTCGCCAATCTGTTAAGAAAAAGTTAAATTTATAAAAATCAACGACCAATGCAATTGCTATGAATAAAGTTGTCGAAATCAGTTTTCAACGTTTCATGTCATACAAACATAACCTACTTCATCAGTCGGTGCTTCGCTTTTTACATCCGTCTCTTCAGTTTTGACAACCATTTCGTTGTCCGGTTCTTCTGGAGCTTCGTCATAGTCCTCCTCATCTTGAGGCTCTTCTTCGTCACCGTCACCCTCGTCAATTTCTACTGCTTCATAACCCTTCTGCTCGTTGACCTCTTCTTCTTCTTCTTTCACCTTCACATCTTCAACCTGCTCACTGTCCACCACCTCGTCAGTGGAAAGATCAGCAGGCTCCTCTGGCTTCACCGCCTGCTCCGCTTCGGTCTCCGAGTGAGCTTCATCCAAAACTTCGTCAACGACCACGCCGCCTGTGGTTTCGGATTCTGAGTTACCGCCTGTTAAAAAGATAGTTTTTTTAGGTCAGGTGATTATGCTTATGCTTACCTTCAATTGGAAGCTCAGCTTGATTTTCGGTCTCCGGTGTTGAAGTCTCAAGAGATTCGTGGTGCTGGAAATACAAAAAATAATTACATAAAGTACATCTTTGAGAGTATCTTATCAAATTAGATCAAGTAAACCAAATAATTAGCGATTTTATCTACCTTTACAAGTCGTTCCACCAAAACATTTTTAACCCCCGTTTTCTCCAAGCCAAGACTATCTAGTTCCCGACGAAGGTCAGCAACTTTCATATCCATAAACTTCTTTCGTAGGTCAGCCATTTTTACCTTGCGTGGAGTTACCCTATCACCTCTACCACGCAATTTTACTTTCTCTTTGCGGGTTTGCTTATAAAAAGAACCTTTTTTATATTTGCAAGTTTTAAAAAATCTACTCGACGGGATAAAAAGTAAAACAGTTTTTAAAAAAATTATCTGCGTAGTCTACTATAAAGTAATTTAGCTTTAAAAAATGTTTGCACAAAAACTATAACTTGGGCTGCATCCTCGACGACAAGTTGATGCAAACTGCAGTTCGTAAAGGGTGATCTGATTACCAGACCTTTCTGTGTATATCCAATGCGTGCTTGCATCTCAGCAGTACCTCATCTTAAAACATTGTAGCGATCGGGCCAAAGAGCTTGTTTGTTTGTCCTAGCTTTTTGGCTTTTGAATATAGTCTGAATAGTACATATTATGTAATATACATGTACTACATATATAGAGTAGTAGGAGTAAGTGACAGTGAAATTGTGTCATCTTGCTCGCACTGCTTTGATACACCTAAAAAGAATGCCATGCATGAAATTCCTCTGACTCGCATCAAACTCAAACAAAATGTCCTTTATTTTTTACAAAAGTTATATTAAGTGCTCTATATAAACGGTCTAAAATAAGCAAAGGCAATATTTAAGCCTGTTAATATTTAGTACATGTACATGTAGTAGGAAAGGTACCTCAAACAAAAAAGTCTTATGAAAGCATACGAAATCTAGTCTTTTATGGTTTGCTCCTACTGTGATTTCTTTGACATCATAATATCATTATAACATGGACCTCGCCAGAACGCCTTACCTAATACAAATGCACTCGAAAAATAAATGCTTACTTTGTTCGCCGTATTTCTCCTATTTTCGTCCAATACAAAAATGACCTAGCGAATACAAATGACTTGTATTTCATGCCAAACTTTAATAGAATTCGGTATTCCTTTGTTACGAATTAGCTACCTGGAGAAGTCCAGAGGGATGATGGAGCGAGCGCATATTTGAATAGGTAGGTATTCAATCTTTCGTCTTGGTTCCTATTTTTTCTATGGGCAGGGCTAATTTAAAAAGGTGTTCGATGGATTTGTATTTTATTTTTTAACCGTTTTCATTCCCGTCCGTTTGCATCTATTTGGCATAGATTGCATAAAACAGCACAACAAAATAGCTCCAATCAGGAATCACGACACAGTTTGGGAGAGTTTCGGAAGTCGGGTCGCACCGAGCGGTTAGCATTTCTCCGTAAAGCTGACCTAATGGAAGACACGTATGTGATCAGCATTGGCGAAGAAAAATCTAGGCTGAATTGAGGTTTTGTGGAATATTCCATTTTGTACTTTGTGCATTTTGACTGGCTGTATTGGTTAGCTATTAAAATGCAGGCATCGATTATTTTATGTACACTGGCATTTAATAATATTTTTTTAAATGTCTTGTTTAATGTCAGCTATGCATATATGCATAGCTGTGTGAGTAACAGTCAATTCACCCGAAATTCGGACAGGTGTTGCTCTGGAGTGCGCCCAAAAATATGCATATTACTGGAGTTAACAATGGGACAGACGCATAATTAATAGGAATTTCAAGTAACCCCAGCATTGTCTTTAGTCGCATTTCTCCATACTTTTGATCATAAAATCGACACCGGTTTAAAAGCTTGACGTATATTATTTGTAATATGTATGCTGTTATTATTAACCAGTGTGAAAAGGTTGAGTTTTATAAACATGTAAAAATCTCAGTTTAAAGTTTTAATGACTACATCAAATGATGTGCTGAAAGCACATTTATGCCTTGCATTTCATGAGCTAAATGAATATTCCACAGGACCAAATTCCAATTCCAAGTACATACGCATTTACAAAACACAAGAATTTTTGCATAGTGATTGTGATCCTACATGAAACTCTCTCGTTTGCATAAAGTGCTGCCATTAGGTAGTTAAAAAGAACATACAAAGACCATAAATGAAAGTCACTTTTAAAACACACAAGTCTCGTTCCTTTTTATTCCATTCATGATAATATCTCTTAATAAACTACATGTGTATTATGTACCGTATTATTTTTCGCTTCCATTTTTTTCATTGTCTGCATTAGTATAAAGAATGCACCGTGAACGGGATTTTAATGAACAGGAAAAGTCTTACTGGTATTGTATGACGAGGGTATTATGCAGCTTTGGTAACTTTTTTTCTAGTGTTAGCGATTTTTTATTCACTAAGAACAAAGTAAATTCAATTGCATAATATATGTATGAATATAGTTTCGTGCTATACAAAAGAATGTACGTAAACTGCACAAACCCAATTTCGAAAACGTATTTACTTAAAGAGGAGAAAATTACAAAAAAAGCATGTACGAAAACACGAGAGGCAGAACAAGCTCAATCATTGTATCCGTAATCAATCATAAAATTATAAACCTTCCTCCTTCACAAATATCCTCGCTGATATGTTTCAATTTCAACAGAATAAACGGAAAATAAGAAACAGTGATACGCCATTATCAAATAAATACACGCAGTCCCTTCGAATACAAAATAAATAAGGTGTGTGTAGCTCTAATATCTCGGTCTCCTTAAGCATAATAATTATTACATAATTGCACCATTCATTTTTATAATACCTCATAGCTACATTGTTTTAAATGACGTTGTATCTTTTTGTCTTTTAATTTCCCTTTTTTTGCGGCGTATCTTTCCACTTTTATCGTTCAGTGTACCAAAGACATAATATTTTTTCACATAAAACTATTAGCTATGGATTACATTTACTAAACTTTTTTTTATATAGTTTTATCAGTTTCCAGTCATTTTTTGCATTCATATGTATACAGGAAAGGACAAGAATATATATGTAGGGGCGCCTGAAAATATGGATTTTAATTTAGACCTTTTAAGTTTGACTTTTTTAGCTTGTAGCCAAGCTCGGGAGAATAAGGTACGGGGAAGAATTTGCATAGTAGGGAAGATAATAACGTGTTCTTCCATTTTGCAATTTTCTCGGGAATGGGAGCATATTTCTGTTATCGGGTAAAAGCTGAATGCTGATGGTAGACGAGTATGTTGTAAGTTATTTATTCCAATGATTTAACTGTGAAGAAAAATATTGTATATAATATAAACCCCTACGTTTTAACACTGTCGCCACAAAAACGAGGCTCTCTTTAATTATCATGAATTTGGTGATTGACTTAGACTTTAAACCCATATAAATGTTCTAATGTAGTACGTATATATTCCGGAGCAAAATACGACGTCATCTTTTTCTCTATACAACTAGTATAAACATGTCCCTTACATAAGTATGTTAGCAAGTACGCGTGAAGATTACATAATTTCAGTTCTTGGGGTAGCCCTGAACCGCTCATTTTTCTGGGTATATTGGAAACCTTTCTTCTTTCTAGTTTTGCGTTGCGTTGAGGTTCAAGTTCAGAACCTGTGAATTAGTAAAACCGTTCATTTTTTGAGAAAAATTAAATTAAATAGAATTTGCGGTAGAAAAAAATCCAAAATCTTTTTTCATAATTTGTAAATATCTCACCATGAATACGTGTAAATTTTCAACCGTTCGAAAGGGGTCAAGAGAGTTCTACAACTGAAACAGTTCATCTTGTGCTTTTTCCAGTTTTCTCAGTGAGTAGCGTAGATGTCGGCCCTGAGTGGTGATGGAGGTGCCGGAGGCGTGCCTGCCCTCCGACTCGCCGTCCGAGTCAAAGGTGACCCAGGGCTGCTTGCTCTGTTGCAGTTCCGTGGTCTTTGTCCTAATCTTGCTGGAAGCAATGGCACTGTCAATCCGTGAGAGGAAGTCCTGCGCAGACTTTTCCGAGAAATCAACGATTCGTGAACTAGAAGACTGGGATGTGGGCGAGAGTGGATTCGACAGGGTTCCGTTACTCATTGAGCTATGAGGTCGTACTACATGTCCGTTACTATTCGTGGGACTAGGAAGGTCAACAAGTTGCTCGCCGTTCGCCTGTGTGCCAGTTTGGTAACCGCCTTGGTACAAGGGCTCCTCCGGAGTGTAGTGATTCTGCGGTCGTTTGGGTGGTGCGAGTGGATGATCGGTTACAAAGTCGATCGACTCCCCGCCAAAAGGTACCTCTGACTCGTTCTCCCAAGTATTACAGTCTCTTTCAAAGTATTCATCACAGAGAGGGTGACTACAGCCAGGAGGAATGCCGGTGCCGCTAGATCCATCATCTTGTAATCGGTGAAGACAGGGTGGAAGAGATCCATCGTTTTCGTTATCTATACTGGAGGTGAGGTCAGCCTCGGTGTCTGAGCAAGATGTTCGCGACGAACATTCTCCCTGTTGACTTCCCGATGACCCGTTCTGTCCAGTGCCGCCGACGACAGGGATCAGCAACTTGTCTCGGAGAAAGAGGCTGTCGTTGGTCCAGAGATTATTAGCCCGGCGAATCTGTTCCGTCTGCGGGATAGAACCAATTACGTTACGTTTAAAATCATTGCAATTTACCCAATTATTTTCTAAAAAAATATTTTGTTAAATTATGGGTTGAATGACTGAATACTCACGGTCACCCCGAACTTTACTGCTAAGCCTTGCATCGTATCCCCAATCTGCACGTTGTACACAATCACGGGTTCACTCTTCTTGAACCTGGAGGATGTCGCGCCGTACTTCTTCTGACCCTTGGCCATTGGGCCAAACGCAATTCTCTCATCTCCGCCATTGTATTCCATATCTCCAACATTGACGAAAATTTTGTAACGCGAAATTTTGCCGGATAAGGATACCACTGCCAAGAGAAAAATTACAAGTGAGGTTTTGGTAGCCTACTACAGCGTCCCTCCTGAACTGCGTCGGAGCTTCACAACTGCGCGAGTAGTATGTCACGTTATTGTCTCCACTTTGCTCTTCGAAATCGCCACTAAACTTAGTCAACGACTGAACCATGACTACATTCGATTCATCCCGTTCGCGCCTTACAATTGCTCTCTCTTCTTTTTTCTCTCAGATCATGTCATATGGGCCCTGAGCCTACTATAAATGTCGTGACAAATCCTGCATGTACAAGGAAAAAGTTGCCCTGGAAATATTCCAACTACAATAAAAGGCTGTTGTCGATCAGCACGACACAAAGCATCTCCGTTAAAGACTCTTCTTATCTTATCACCTATTTACGACACTAGATTTTCCATACTCCCACAAAAAGGGGAAAAGGCTGTGATTTCTCTCCCGTTATCAAATAAGGTGGGCACTCACAAAACCACAGTTAGGCACATGAGAGGAACCCATCCCCAATCCCATAGATAAGCAGACAGAGATCTTCTCAGATTATTTATGATTTGAGAAAGTGTCTTTGTGTGTTGTTGCTGATGATGCTGTGTGCTCCTGATAAAGTCACAAAAACTCCACTCACTCTCCGTCATAAGAGCAGACTCGAATAAGTAAATCTGTCTGACTGAAGCTATCAGAGAAGCGTTTTTTTACACACGGACAAAGCACGTCAAATATTAGGTATTCCAGTTATTATTTCCCTGCCTGTCATCATCATCTCCTCAATACATGATGCACACGGCCACAGAATGGAATCAAGAGAGAAAGAGAGACAATTTCATATAATAATTCTAGTGGCCGATCGAATACCCATTAAATATAATGACGACGGAGAGAGTCCGCAGTAATAACGGCCCATTCAAACTGGCTCGACGCAGATGACGGATATTTTTTTTCGATATTCCAACAGTTGTTTTATTCCATCCTTCAGCTCTCTGCGATTGAGGGATTAGGAATATTATATTATGGGATTTCTAAATCGAATAATATGGTTTTAATTTTTAAGCTATCTCGTAAATCTGTTTGATTGGATTGTGAAAGGACAAGAACGAAAGAGATTTGTGAAGTTGTGGCTTTTGACTTCAACTCCTCCACAGCCCTATCTACAAGAGATATTGACTTTTGTTGTTTGCGTAGGCTGCTCTCAGTCTCAGGAGCTGGACTTGAGGATGGATATGGAGAGGAAGGATCACCTCAATCTGTTTTCAAGAGCTCGCCTTTAACGTGTTCTTGGGAAATGTATAAGCCTTTTCCTTGCCCTATACAGATACAAAAAATGTGGCATATATTTACCAACGTAATATATTTATATGCTCGTACAAGGTAAATGTAGGGAAACAATACGGAAAAAAATCTTTCTCGCTCTTGGACCTGTGAGCTCTTTGTACCAAAAAGCCTGTTTTTGTCAGGAGCTATTTACTAAAGCTGGAGAGAGAGAAAAAACCAAACTGCTGGACATGCTAGAGAGCAAAACATATTGACTGAAACAAACTTAGTTTATAATGAGGAAACACATGGTAAAATATATAATCAAGAATGGTATTCTAAATAGGTGACTATTTTGTTCGACTCACTCCCGTGATGCTCATGAAGTGGAGAATGGGAAATGGACGAGAATTCGTAAATGAGTGTAAACTGGACAGGAGGTCAGCTTGCTGCATGCAACACTATTTTATTCTCTGTAATTGTGGCCTGACTCAATCAGGACATTTTTTTTTCTCGCTAAACTTGTGCGCAACTACAATATATTTCCTACGTAATTGCGATGAGTGTGCGGTAAAAAAAAGAGTTCAGTTTTTTAAGGGAAAATACAGTTTTAATACGCAAATTAAATTCTGAAAAGTGTAACGACTCTGACTTTGCAAAAAAAAATATTTGCACTGGCTTTCTAAAAAGATGATGAAAAAAATAATGCAATATTTTTCACGATAAAATTTGTAAAATGATGACTGATTCCCTTTTTTCAGAGCAAAGTCAAACACAATGTATATTTATTTATGAGGCAAGATGCGAGACTACGCAATATTATAGATTTCAGAGGAGAGTACCTTACCGACAAAAATCCCTTTGACGCTGTATTTATAAACGCAGAGGTATGTGGCGCAATCCCCCTAGACATGTAGTGCTTGCACAAAACTTTTCTTTCGATGCTAGTTATTAGGTACACTTTGTCTTTAGTTTATGGTTTAACTGTAGATTCCCCCGTCATATTTTGAAATATGGTGTGCCCACGACGGCACAACCTTCTACATTTTTAGTAAGAGAAAAAAAATAACTCGGTGGAGGAAATGCACTCATGAGCGCACCTTCAATTAAGAAAAAGGCGAACACTGCGAGGAAGGTAAGAAATGCGCTGCAAAGCTCGAAAACGAGCTGAGAGAATGCACTGAAAAGACAATTTTTTTCCTCACAAAGGTATTGTGAGGTTACGTGATCGACATCGCGAATATGGGAATTCCTTCCCAGAGAGAGAGAGATGGAATGAATTACTCATTAAAAAACGTGAAAATATATACAATATGTATTTATTTTACGTTTGTGTGTGAGTGTGATGCGCTCAATTGTACAAAAGCCTCTGCAGCCTCATCGTCATAATAATAATCACCATGCTCATGTGAAGCATGAAGGGCTTTTTTTTCATGAATTAGGCAGGTAAACACGTTCCTGGCCGAGTCTGCTGACTCTTGATTGACTTCGAATATCAGGTGAAGTGGATGAATCGAGATACAGGAATGAGGCTAGTAGATAAATAGTATGAAGTCTGTATGAGCTTTTGATTTTTTTCAAACCCAAAGAAAAATCGTCTTGATTGAGAAGAATCAAGTGCCGTGGTAAGTAGTGGTGGTGCGGAGTGCAGAGCAGCCNAACCCAAAGAAAAATCGTCTTGATTGAGAAGAATCAAGTGCCGTGGTAAGTAGTGGTGGTGCGGAGTGCAGAGCAGCCACATGACTTTTGAATGATAAGCTTACGTACACACCGAGAGGTTTGCATGTGAAACTACTTTGAAATGATAAAGCGTCTAAAATGTAGACGTGGATTGCACCTCACGAGGAAATTGTTGAACTGGCTGAAACTAACTTTAACAGAAGAAGAAAACTATTAAAAGACATGCGTAGGTAGGGCTTATACATGCCTTTTTCATTTAAATTGACTGACTACTACACACTTTACGATTTTTTTGCGATTTTTTTACAACTAGTTTGAATATGGAAAATCCTCGTGAGCGATTATTTACGACTCTTCTGAATTTCATGTGCATACATGAATGAATATATGTGCATACACTTTTTGCTGATAGTGTGGTTTGTTTTTTGAAGGAGGATGAGCATTAATAATGATATGTATAGGCTTGCTGTACGATGTATTGGTATTCGATGCTCATACAAATAAAAAAATAGACTAAACAACGTGTCATAAAGGCAAAATGCAAAAATGCGCAAACAAAAACTGACAAAGGTTTATGGAACAAAAATGCATAGTTTACTTTGAGTTACACGCTAATATTTTCCAGTGACGGAGTTATGTATAATTGTAATTTGTGAACCTCGAGTATCTCTAAAAGGGTACTTCAAACTCAAGTCTTATACTCAAGCCTTGCGAAAAAATTCAATGTCTTGTCGGGAACTACTTCATAGACGTCCTTCGAGATTTTGTTTCGTCCTTTTTTGTTAGCATTAAACATATGTAGCACATTTCAGTTCATCACACAGGTTGCAATGCAAGTCATTTTGGGTTTCAACGAAAACCACATACCTAGGTAAACTGAAGGTATGCATGTCGAAAGTCATTTTCATAAAGATGCCTATTTCATCCATTTCAGGAAAGGAGACAATTACGACATAAACGTGAAATGGAAGAAATCGTTAAGCCATTTGCAACAAAGAACTGTTCGAGTACAACCATGCATGTAAAATGCAGAGTTTGACTTGAGTGTAGGAAATGTCAATTTTGAAGAGCACTCTTGGGCCGTGAAAGATCGTCCTGTAGGTAAAAGAAAGGCTTCATTCTCTTTCTCTTTGCAATATCGACTGAGATGAGCTTTATATGACGTGATGCGGAATTTCATGTCATCATCTATGAAAGTCAAACTTGATTTGATTTTGATGTTCGTCGTGAAGGCATGAAACCGCTTCCTGATCGACAGATGGGCAAATGATTTCCGCTGAAATGAATCGAATGTCACTTTCTTTAATGTCAGCCTTTCTCAAATATATATATAAAAAAACACAATGTTCGGGGCCCAATATCTGCATTTGATGGCTTCCATTTCAGTTGCATTTTCATCACCTTTTAAAACGTGATCGGAATCAGGCTGATGGGATTCAAATCTAAATTCCAAAATAATGTTCAGCCCCCTTCCTCCATCTCACAATGGGAATGAAAGTCTTGTTCCAGCCGGCATTACAACCCATGCGGGCTTTCTCTTTGTTCCGTTCTCGAATATGAGGTGGCATGCGAGTGCTCCGCTTTCACCGGACGGACACTTGAAGAGAAAGTGTCTTTTTTAAAACTTGTTACATGCTATGTGCTACAAAGTTCATCACAAGTAAATGTGTCTCATCTGTCCCAGGTCAATTTTTTTCTTAATCAAAAAGAATTATTGAAGCGCAGCTAATTTTGTTTTACGTAACTGTCTTGAAATGAATTGATTAAAAATTTGTGCAAACAAAGAAAGTTTGAAAGTTACGAGATCAGTTCCAAGAGATGCTCAGTCATCTAAAACAAATCTAGCGAAGGAGGCCTTAGAGCGGTTCTTTCTTACACTTCTTTACTTACTTTTTGCTCGCTTGAGCTTTTCACTCGACAATTGCGTCTCACAACCTGAAGCCGTTTCTTGAGCACACAATTCCGAAATTTAAAAGGCTCTTGAGACTTTACAAGACAATTTTAGCATTTGAAGTGATTACACACCCGATTGGAATCAATATTGCTCAGGAGAGGGTCTTTCGAGTTACGAAAGTGCTTCATATTAGCTCCCCCAAAGGCAGAAAGTAATTACTTTCCATACATTTACATATTTTCCATTCAATCTCATTTCAATAAAAAAGGCGTGACTAAGCAATTTTCGTGTTCCTTTTGAAAAGTATCGGTAAATAGAGCAGTTTTCCTTTTGATCTGCTAACCGGCAAATGCGATATTAGCTTTTACTTCGTCGAATGTCGTCTTCCAGAAGACTTAATCGAAATGAAATTGTATAGGGACTTTTGTCCAAATTTAAATCGCAAAATGTCACCGAAGACTGCAGTATGTATTTCATATGTTATGTTATGTATTTCAAAATGTATGTTTCGTTGATGATTTTTTTTTGAAAAAATACCATCTTTTATGCGGGTTCACACTTTTCACCAAAAATATATTCCCATACATAATTCAGATGTTCAAATGAGGTTATGAAGATACCTACGTTAGACGTCAAACTCACTCATCATCCCTGAATTGAAGAGATCAAGAAAGACATGTTTTGTCAGCAACTTTCTGCACTTTTTTATGTCAAATTTCCACTGAGACGTGTTTATGTGAAATAGAAATCTATGTATTTAGAATCGAAACGCTCCGGCCCGTTGAGAATGTTACACATGTTTTTCTCCAGCTTTAAATCCCGATTCCAATAGTGATGAAAACGAGACGCAAGGAGAGGGCTCGACAGCATTTTAAAAGCATTTCTTGTGCTGTCTTGACCTACAAGCTGATTATTTTTTGGGAAGATGCTTGAACTCATAGCACCAACTTCTCTGTTGTCACTAACAATGAGTTACGTTTTCGTGTCATGTCACTTGGGGCAATGCATCAATTCAGACTGAAATGAATTCTCTGCTCATCCCATCCTCATCATCATCATCATCAGCATAAAAAATCATGAAATCGATCAGGCGCTAAGCAGATACATATGTATATTTACTTTGTTGTTTTTCCCTTGTATTTTATTGTCTCAAAACTACAAAGTCTGTAAAAGTGGTAGCGGAACGGGTTCAAATATCATATAAAAATTTAATTTATGCCGCGCTCCCTCCCCATTTAAAAACGGCGAAATGTTGGAGCGCTGTAAATAGACCAATT
>JAHZMY010002033.1:0-18719 GCA_027743915.1 Seira sanloemensis | reverse complement strand
GTTTGAACTTGATTCTCATGAACCGGCTTGCATTTTACGTATGACTTTAACGAAGTGATAGAGTAATTGCCTTGTTATCTTACAACATAACCAACTCTATATCTGATTGTATTGCATTCATGTCCCAGCTCAAATGCCACTTAATTTGAAAAATAGCTTTGCCTACTCCCCTTCGCATAATGGTTTTGTAGATGTCATTGTGCTCTAAATGAGTGTGATGCGAACTTTAATTACATTTTAAAGCGCGTCAATTATAATGCATGGAGATGTACAGCAACCTTGATATTTGCGTTGACTGGGCATTTTCAACAAACAGTTTTTCAACATGCACATGCACCTTTTCTGACCAACTGACTTGATGCGCATTAATAGTAGTAGTAGTAGCAACGTTTGAAATCACAATGATTGATTCGTCCATGTAATTACTAAATGAGAAATGAGCTCTGGGTCAATAAAATCCTGCCTCTACGTATTTTCCCACAGCAAGATACAGGATTTTTTAAACAGTGTATGTGGGTTAGAACCGGATGGTTTCCCGAAGCCGTGGGAATTTGCGTTCCTGATTCAGCTTCCTTCATTTATCCACATCACACTGCTTCACTCGCTCAACAATGGCTTACTGCCAATTTAACCTAGAAATAGAAAACGTCTAATCAATTCAATTTTTTTCTTTCAGGTTCACTTTTTTCTGTTTGCAATTGACAGTCAAACAAGGCCAAAAAAATCGAAGATAAAGGTAACAATGGCTTACTGCCAATTTAACCTAGAAATAGAAAACGTCTAATCAATTCAATTTTTTTCTTTCAGGTTCACTTTTTTCTGTTTGCAATTGACAGTCAAACAAGGCCAAAAAATCGAAGATAAAGGTAAGCCCGCCTACTCACCAAACACTCTTTGCTTTTATCGTTACCATTTCCCAAACATTTAGCAAGTTTATTCACTTTCCTCATCTCATCTTACACATTCTTGCGCAACGAAGCAGATTGAATTGAACGTATTTTCAATGCCACTAACCTTCATCCTCCTCCATCTGTGTTTACTAAGTTCCCCTCCTCTCTACAAACTAGTATTGATTCTTTCCAAATCTGAGAATCCATCCTGTCAATTCTCTCTCTTGCTTTCTGTCACACCGGTTCCTACGGCTAAAGCCGACCAGCAGAAAAAATTGCATAATCAATTTTTTATTGCTCAAGTGCAAAGAGCCCATGAAGTTGACCTAGAGACGACTAATTGTTTTGCTCGGAAGGTGAAGTAAAAATATGAGTGTAAGATGATTGTGATGTGATAACAATGAAGACGGTTGCGGAATGGCCTTTTTGAGAGAGACTCTGACAGTGAATTTTTTTTCTACAATGGTTCATGGTAGGCTTATGTACGTCTCGCAACAAATGGCTTCAACTCTTTCAACTAGAATGTATAACTCTGCATTATTCATACGCATGCAAAGCACAAAGTGTACTTGAATTATAAATTTTATTAGTATAGAACATTCAGGCCCACATATCATACAACGATGCGGCAAACGTTGGACATCCCTGCAGAAAAAAATAAAGTAGGAGTAGATCCGTGGTAATGAGCAAGGTTAGCTTGTTGAGACCTTCTAGAGTTTGCTCTTTTTATTAGTACACCTTTCTTACACTGATTTACTCTCCATTTCTGCTAAACAAGAATGAGTCTTCTGATTTGCGTGGTGAGTCGTCCCTACTCAGCTCGGTATATATAGCCTACACACACTTATACTTAATTAGTATGGTTAACTGATTTATTCAGGGCTTACGGCTTAAGACGACATGAGTTAAAGGGCGATGCGATGGCAATATAAGTATGTACTACAATTATATTATGCCTGCGTCTGGTGAAAAACAACAACCGTAATTCAACAAGTATAGGTATTGTGTTCATCCGCAACACATAAAATATTTTTTATGCAAAGGGAATGGCTGACATTGAAAAGAGCCACTCTGTCTCAATGACATCTTTCTTCACAACTGATGATTCAGAAATAGAAGATAAAATATGAACATAAATAGCTTAATCGGTAGCGTCATCATTCTTAGCTCGCATCAACAACGCCAAAGCTATATAGCTATGTAATATCCTTTAGGAACGGAGTAACGCGTCTCTTTGCTTATTATGAGGCTCTGTTCGAGTGGCTTTAAGAGCATTGGTACATATCACATTCACACATCCTCCAAGTTCATTGAAATTTTCCTTCATGTTTGCTTGTGCGTGCCGACACCTTCGTTTTACACTTGCACTTTTTTCATGACTTCAAATGTTTATCGTTTGACTTCTGCATGTATGTAACATTGCACTTACGGTGTTATGCTTAGGTAGCAAAAAGTGGCAAGGTTACGAAAATAATACGGTGGATTCATGTATGTACATCACTGACCGGGATCCTCTGTGAAAGGGTGAGCTGGAGAAAAAGTGGAAAATCCCAAAAAAAAGAGAACAAATCGAAAGGTTTTGAAAGGGAATGGCTTTCTGCTATTTGCTATCCGTATTTTGTGTAGCAGTGGTATTATCAAAAGTTGCCACCATTTATGGAACGAAGTGAATAAATGGGTTTTAAGAAATTCATTGACCTTCATCCAAACAACAATACTGAGTGACCTTTGCCAAGGTAAACAATTCATATTATGCATAGCGAGATATTACTGAGGAGCAACAATTCATGCCTTCAACTTGGTTTCAACCAAACCTTTTGTGGCTTCGTTCAAGGCTGACCTGAACAGGATTTTTTTATTATGTGCAAAAGTATAATTTGGTAATACACTGCAAGCTTTTTAGCAGACTTTTACTAATTTTATTTCGAACCGATGGAAAATAAATCACGATACAATTTTTTACCCTTTTTGAACCAGAGCTCATCCTCAAACCTAATTCCATAGAGCATTTTGAATTAACTGCTGAATTCGAATCAGTATTTTCTGTAGACGGATCTTTTATATAATAAAGTATAATTGTAATTTCGTAATAAAATTACGACTATGCAAATAGTAGACATTTCCCTTTAGACAATTTCTATCTCAATATGGCCATATAGCATGCATGCAAAAGTGCCGACCACAATTGCGCCAAGAGTGTGCCTCACGATGAAAATGGAATGTCAAGGAAAGTAATCAAGGATTCTTCAAACATCCTCTTTCTACAATGTATGCAGCACAATTTATATCCTATTATGAATTATGCTGATGAAGTGACCAAACTAATGTGAAGGAATGCAATGTGTATATATACGAAGCAACTATATACTTTCATACATATGCACCCTGAAGCATGCTCCCTTCAATTCAAGTTCCTTCCTTTTCTGTGCAACTTCGCTCACGACAAAAAAAAGTAATCAAATTTGGTGATTATATGATGACGCGATTCTCTCAGCCTGAAGGGACTGAATAGCCGAGTCAATTTACCCTGATGGCGTAAGCCCATACTGCTGCACTTCTTCCTTTAGCGCATGCAGTATTCTCATTTTAAAGGAGATGCATGTGTGTTGTATACTTCGCAACAATCTAATTTTCAAGGCGCTTCGCAGCATGTGAGTAATGACAGGATCTATATTGCAATGCAAATAAAATATTCTGCAAAGATGAGTATACGAGCACTGCACATGAGTAAGCAAGTCTCAAGCGCTTGTGTACAAGAGTCTACAGTTGAACTTGAGGCGGTCAGCTAAAAACTTTCACTTTTTCTCTTCAGAATATGCCTTACCCAACTCAAGAGATGCTCTCAGTTTCGTTGGACTTGAAGTGAAGACATGTTAAATTATGCGTTAAGGTAGGCAAATGCCCAAGCTTGTGTATTGTTTGCCATGACTTCTCAACAATCCATCCTCGTCTATGCCTTCACTAAGGCTGTCCGCATCACCTGCTTCACCAACAACAGGCTTTGCAGTAGCCACAGCCACCAAAACGATGCGCGTTACACTATTGTGAAGACTGAAGAGAGCATTTTCTGGACCTAAAGAGTTCCCTACAGGTACACCAAATGTGTGTAGCATGTACATCTCACATAGACTGCTCTTCTCTTCCTGCAATTTGTGCCTGAATTACTTTTATTACATCGCAAAATGCAATCGTAAAGCTTAAAGCAATGTCTTTTTGGTACAAGAATGGAATCAATTTGTGCAAAGATGACTCCTATAATTTGCAAAGTATATTACGTAGTTACGTAAAATATTCCCGGTAATCACATATTGTCCTCTTTCTCCGCTTAACTTTGAAAGACTTCAACTAGTGATTAAATAGATGGACTTGAAGCTATAAAAGTGGCGTCATAAATCATAAATTCACATTTCGGAGGATGATATTTATCTCTTTTGAACAATTTTTGATGGGACAGCAGAATAATTTGGTTTACTCGAATCTCTATCCTATACTAATCTACATTCTCAAGATTTGACAGATTTTCACTGCGGACGTTTTGACAATCAGTTATGTATTACGTGGATGACAGCAGACATGAGACATGAAAAAAATTGGATGCAACCTGACAATTTCCCCCGGTAACAAATAATAATGCCAATGCACCTTTAAAACAATAGAATGCTTACACATATACTACAGCAGCACATAAAACCATGCAAGGAGAGCGATTTCTGTTTGGCATAAAGAAGGAGGTTTTTCTGGCAATGGGATATAACTATTTACCTTAGTTCAATTTAGCGTCCAGCAAAAATGTCATAATAATATATTTGTCCCTGCTGCCGTCGACTTCCCCGCTGTAAAACTTTAACAGTGAGGATTTTTAAATTACAATATTCAAAGTAAACCCCAATCTTAAGGTGTATGCGTCATTTTGAACACCAAAATCAAAGACAAACAATGTTTCATTACAAAAATAGCCAATTAATTTGTTGGTCCGCAGGCGTTCCTCCTTTAATAAATTTAGAATTTTTGACCTTTTAAAAAGTTTCTGATTTGATTTGTGATACCGGTTGGAGCAACAGAAAAAGATACGCAGTAAACAAAATGCATATACCTGCCTGTCAGTTTGCTTTGACAAGGCCATGGCCGTCATGAGAAATGAGGGTGAAAAATGTGCTATGATTGTAGGAAAGCGGTGACTTCTGTTATTCCGGAGAGATGAGTGTGTTTGATGACCTTCTTTTGAATATAAATATAAAGAACCTGCAGACATTGCTACATGTTTTATTTTTTGATTAGGTATTTCATTCAGATTGTAATGCAAAATATTTCACCTACTTTTTCAAAAATTAGATTAAAATAGGTAAACATCCATAATATAATGTCTCTCTTCGTTTGAACCGCCTGCTGTGAGTATGCTCTTTCCCGCTTGACACGACTTCCTGAACCTCTTCTGGGTGGTTATAGTAATAAATTTTTAGCACTTCCAGAAATTGTTCAAAAACATATTTGCCTAGTTTTTCAATCCCCTGAAGTTTAGCAAAATTGAAATAAAAAAACTTTAAAGCGTTGCGGAAATACTTTGACTTTGATCAGGAAATGCATAGGACAGGTAACTGAAATGATGCTTTCATGTCGAATTTCTTACATGAGCAAATTCCTTCTTCAAACTGAGAAATCACAAGTCACTTTACCGACGAAAAATGTATTTATTTTTCAATCAAGCAAACAAGATGGGTCGCAAGCTGGTACTGCTCCTTTACTGGCAGTCCCATGTTACTTTGGCTGCTTCATTGCAATATGGGAAGTTGATCGGTGCATATTAATCAATATCCTAATCATCATCCTATCACCATTCGTATTCATTCGTTATGAGAGCTTACACTTCATAAATATATGTACATTGTGTTAATTGGAATGAAAATGCAGTGTACAATTTTGACATTTTTTTTATTTCGCTGCTGCTCTACTAGTATTACATGCATAAAAGTTATGTAGCCTGTATTCATGTATTTTTACGCAAGCACAAAAAAGTTCTTATCGATTTTGTAGAAAAAATGTTTATTGCATTCTACTTGTTACTTGCAGAACTTATCGTAAAAATTAAAAGTGCATTGCCCCTTCAAATCAGAGAATCTACCTATTTGAGATTTTTTCCGCTGTATAGTCAGTAGTGACTCAAGTCATACAATTTTTTGGGGGGTTTTGGGTACACCATTGCATTACTCTCAGTTGTATCCTATGGTTTGTGCATGCTGCAGCATTTGCAAAAAAAAACTTTTAAAAAAACTTGAAGAGAATAATCACATATGAAAGGTTGATAAGCTTACATACATAACACTAAAGTAGCAGCCACTTTGACTTTGCCTATTTCATGTAGTTTTGACTTGCTGCGGCAACAAAACCAAGTTTGCTTTTGAGAGAAACAATGTTTGAAAAGTACCAATAAAGATATATAATTCTGTTCTTGATTCAGTGAGCTCATTTTCAACGGCCTCCTCTTATCAAGTAGACGTCTAATGAGTTAACACATCTTGCAACCTGCGATAAAAGGGAAAGCCCATTAAAACGAGCATTTTTGCCTAAGGAATTTGAAAAGCGCTTTTGTGGCCAAATTTGTCCAGAGGATGTATGAGGAGGACTTTGAACCTGCCAGATAAATTGCAAACTTTCCATTTGTGAGAATAATAAATGGCTGCACTGGATAAATACAAGGTAAAGGAGAGAAAAACATGAGGGCTAGCAATTAAAGATATTCCATGTTACAAATGAATATTTCACTCCAATTTACCGGCTTCCCCTCTCCTCGTGCCCTGTCAAAAACATTTCAACATTTATGGAGAAACGAGGCCGTGGCAGTGCTTTCGTTGGATTATGAAACAATGATGAGGATGACAGGAGAAAAATCTATATACATTAACGTGTCACCCTGAAAAGCTAAACAGCATTAACCCATACCGGCTTTGTTCCCACTCGCCTCTTAATTGGAGCAGGGTTTTTAAGTTTGCCAAGCATTATTAGAGGGCCAACACATAAGCGTTTGGCAAATATCTATGAGAAAAAGCCGGTTCGCTACTGGCCCGCTGAATTGCTGTTCAATTCCACTTTTGGTGCACTTTTCTTCCTGTAATTCGCCTTTGAGAAAAGGAAGCTTAATGCGATTGCAGCAATTAAAATCATCGTCGTGTGCGAGTTTTTTTTTGCTCTAAATTCCCTTTTTCCAGGGAATTATAATTTTAATGTCATTGTTTGCTCTATGCTTTTGTGTGGAAACCCCAAGCATTTCCTGCACGGAACAGGGAAAAAGCATTGTCACAAAAGCGAGTAAAAGCTAAAGAAAAAAATGTCACCAAGCTGTACTAATTATGCGATACATTATTCGTCCCGCAAAATCTTAATGGTTTTCGACATTATAGCGTTACCGACTTTGCGCAAACAAACCTTTAGCTCTTTCCTTTGGAAAAGGGAACAGCTGGAAAATAATCTCTCGTTTTTTGATTCTGACATACTACTTTAATAGAATCAATTTACTTTGTCTTTCGTTCCTGCAATTTTTACTCCACGTGTACGCACAATGACCCATTGGGCATGAGAAATTGTAAGAGGTTTTCGATAGGAGGAAGGCCAATAGCACTTTTCGCAAATTAATTTCACTGTTAAGTAAAGTTGCAGTTGGAGAACAACAAATGGTTGAAAAGAGAGCAGTGCATGCTTTTAAGTCCTTTCTCTGTGTTAACATTCCTCTCTCCTAATTGCAAAATAAACATGTGATGAAATTTGCAAAAAGAAAGAAAGGAACTTGGTCTAACGTGAGAAGTATCATTGAAATAAGACTTTTAATGACAAAGAAATTAGGCAGCAATGAAAATAAGCTAACATTTTTGACAAATTTTCGGCAATGTTAATAACACGTAATTTCCAGATGTCGGACCGCATTTATCGGGATGGAATCATTTGCTCAAAGTAAGTTTTTTGCACACTTGCATTTGTCTCACGAGTATGCAGCTTGCGTCGCGATTACGACTCATCAAACCAGGAAGCAGAGAAATAAGCAGGCCGTGCCTTGAAATAGTCGGAGATCACAATGAAATAGTTCTAATACTATTGTTGAAAGCTAGGATCAAGTGGCACTTTACCCTCTCGGCGTTTTCCAGGTAAGCGACAGGAGGGAAGGAAAATGGTTTCCATGAAAGATGTCTGTAGCTTTAATAAAATAAGCTGGAGTTTTTTTATGAAGGCTTAATTGACACACGTGTGTTTATCATGTGCCAAGACTAAATACAATGAGAGATTCTGTCTCTCGAAGTTTCTCCAGGTTTATAAGCAAGAGAGAAAACATCGTGGGCTTTCTGTTTGAAGTATTTTAAGAGAAAATGAGCAGAACAAGGGGCAAAGAGAGGGAAATCAAATGGAAACGGAAGAAACCATTTGTGTAGAGAGGATTTTCCTCATTCTCCTTGATCTGGAAAGACCAAGTATAAAAGATGTTCCATGAGATATGGAGAGCACACAAAACATATGTACAGGCAAAATCCTCTTATACATACTTACACGATTGTACACATTATCGTTCCTTTCGGATCACTACAACTTCTTGTCCAAACAATAGCCCACTTGAGATGAAGGGACGTTTCAATTGTTCGTGATTCGAAATAAATCGGAGATTAAGTACTGTTGCCATCTCGAAACGTAATCTGTAATTACAGGCATCTTCCTGGAAACAAGGATATTTTGTTTTGACAAGCACTTCTTATCCTCTAAAGCCTATATGTGTAACGGTATACTTAAGTACATCTAAATCAAAGCATATAGCAACGAAATTGATTATCAGACGATTCAATTTCTTAATGCCCTCGTTCGTTTATGTGTGCATAAAACATGTCATATATTGCTGAAAAAGATGTATGAAATAGCTTTTAAAAGTCAATTGGCAAAAGGTGAACGCTTTGTTGTTAAATTAAGTGGGCTAAAAGGAAATTATCCGGAATCGAAATTCTCGTTCAGATAAGACCTCTTGAGCAGCACAGCAGACAAAAATTTTCCTTATCTTGTGAGTAATGACAATTCCACGCAAGTATATTATCTACGTCCAGTCCACAGTTCATCCAGGCTACGAGCGGTTTCGTACCCAATCAAAACAAACAGGTGAAATGACCAACGACCTGACAAGTGGATTTAATTAGTATAAAATCTGCTTGTATACTTTTATCGTACATGATTTCGTCACAGTTTATGACACGAAGTGAGGAAGCTTGTAATGAGGCTGTAGATCATTGAGCTTAATGAGACATGCGTGTAATTTCAAATTCATTCCAGGGAAGCCCTTTCACAACATCTGGTTTAAAAGTTTGTTGCATACGACTGCCAACAGTCTTTAGAGTGGGACCTCTCCATACCAAAATAACTTTTATGTTTCAGCAAAATCGAATTAACAGCCAGCGGCAAGTTATCAATTAGACTCGCTTTAAGTTACAATTTTACAGGGTGACAACAATGAACAAAGTACCTTATTTCTAAAAAAATCCTCTTTACTTCCTTCCCCCCAAAAATTATAGTACAATCATCACGTCATCATGATCCCTTGAGCATTTTTTTACCTGATCATCCTTATTGCTCGATTTGACATATCTTCCCCATCCTGCTTTTCAAAGCATTCGCAGTTCTTGTGATAACTAAGAAAAGACTCCACAGAGCTATTTTTGCAATTCATTATAATAATATGACGATATCTCCTGTGTGCTTGCGAATTTAAAAAAAACTGCATACAATGTAAACGACAATGACTATTAGTAAAATACAATATTTCCAAAAAAAAAACTTCATTGTTAAATGTCGTTGTTTAGTGCACAGAAATGGAGCTATTTTTACACAAATGTGCAAAAAAGGCTTTCATTTGCTGAAGTAATGAATGATATCAAAACACAAGAGATAGTGACAACGATGATACTCTTGATGATAAGTAAAACAGTGGCATTTTTTTCGTGTAACTTGTTGCAAATCACTGTGGTAGTACTTGAAAGAGATGGTGGAAGTGTTGGATGCACTTTGCGTAGTTTTTTTTTGTCTACGTAATATTTGAGCTCACACACTACCAGAGAGCTTCAACATCTACCTAGGCCTCACCATAGCCCTAGCACAAAAAACGAGAGAAAAAGGGAAATGTGGCATAGAGAGTCTATATTCTATATGTAATTCTTCTTATTATAGCACATAAGCTCTATGTATGTATTACATTAGGAAGCAGGTTCAACGACCGGATATTCATGGTGTGCAGTTTTTGCATGATGTTTTCTAATTCAAAATCACTATCTCTCTCTTTCTCTCTCTCTCTCTCTCTATGTCCTGCTTGTTCCCTTAACTTGTGTGTGATCGTGTATCTCTCATCTCTTGCACTTTTTATATCCTTTGCGCCGTCATTCCCTGAATATGTGCTTCTCAAATTCATACCATAATGACAAGTCATCTGTGTACTTTTTATCCCTCCATTGTCATCCTCCTTTTTGATTTGTTCATGCTTTTATAATAAATTGACAATGTTTGCTATGGTTTTTCTTACATGTTGGAAGAGAGACTCGTTTTGTAGGGAACTACCTGACACAATAAAAAGCTGTGTGCTCAAATGCTTCACTCGATTACTTCAAGAATTGCATTTTTCTGCAAAAAATTATGATGTTTTTGGGTGGCTGGCAAATACAAAGTGTGAAATATACTTTGAAAAGCGTGAAAAAGTACTTTTCAGTGAATTTTGAGTTTTGAGAAAATCAATATTATCAACTCGGATGAGCATAAGAGATTTCAAAAAGTGTTCAGGAAATGCAATTTACTCAAGGCCCAATTGAAATTTGCATATGTGTAGAGACTTGGCTTTCTGCTATACGTATAATTCATACATATTACATATACATATGATAAGGACGGAGTCCAGAAAACCTTTAGCCTGGAAACGGTGTCAATGTGATTAGGAATGAGGTGGTATGTAAAAAAATCCATTCGAATGAGTGTAAGACATGAGTGTAAAGTAAGTATGTAACAGCGCTTTTTCACCGGATATCATTCGCATTTAATTCTGCCAAGGAATAAAATTGAACATGCATAATTTTTTCTCAGAGTATGTTCGGCAAAAATTCAATCTTATTGGCACCACGTGACAAAACTTGGGTATTACTGTGAGCTAATCACTAGTCACATGACATGCTTAAAATGTTGGTGACATGGTTCTTAATGTATGCATGTACGCATGAATTTTAGTATGTACTTGCACAGGATATAATTAATACATAAATTTGCCGTTTACACGCTTCGTCATAAAATTGGCAGTGGCAAGCACAATAAGAAATTATTTTACGAGACATTTTGCCATATGAGCAACTCTCTCAACAGATTAACCCGGGCATAAGAATTCCTCAAAATAACAAAATAATTTGAGAAGGACGCAAATTACTTTATGGTAGCATAGGCATTACGTTGCTTCCGCTCTGTGACTGATTTACCGCACTTATTGACGAGCCAATAGCTATAAAAATTACGTTTATGAGCTCCTTTGGGAATTCTTTCCTCAAATTCAATGCTCGTAAAATGAATGCTTGATGCAGTGAGGTTTACATTTTCATGGTGCTCAATTAAAATAATTTTTCTTTGCAAATTAAAATACTCCCATTACGGCCAAAAAAGTGAAATAAATCTAAAATAGGATTGTGACATGCTACCAGTTTTTGTTTAAATTTCCAAACTTTTATGCTCCCATCATGATTTCTGGATGTAACTATTTCCCTTTTTTATCTTAAAGTAGAATGATTTTGGTGTCAGATGAAGACTGTTCTATGTGCTTGCTTTTGTAACTGAGGCTGATATACATAAGAAATTTTAAGAAACAGGAAAAAGTAACTGGTTTGCTCATGTCTTACTACATAATGTTTAAATAAATCTTTATAGTGGCGAGAAGCAACATTTGTATAGAAGACAAATAGGAATCATCTGTAGCGGGATAGTACTTGTAGGAATTAAAATTAACTGCTAACTATTTATAAGTATCGCTTTTACAACTCAACCCCTACAACTACTGTATAATTTTACATAAACCTCATGGTATTGTATCAAAAATAGGGAGCATTTAACATCCTTAGTCGCCCACTCGGAGACAATTTTATTACGCTTCTTTTGTGTAAATCTTATTTTCCCCAGACCCGACCAATCTTACTATCATTCCTATGGCTAAATACCTTTTGCTCATGTGGTACGTATCGATGCCAAAATGAAGCAAGACATGTAAACTCTGCATTATTACGTATTGGCTTCTCCAATTTTGAACCACGCAACTAGTCGACAACAATGAGCCTTTAGTAATTATAGTTTTGTAGCCTTATTGACGATTTGTAATCATGTTGTGAAGAACTCTAGAAACTTTTCTAATCATCGTTCTAAGCTGTACCGAGAAACTAAAAAACCTAAGTAGTTATATGGATTTATACTTAGGCATATGAAATTATTCACAGCCAAAGTTGATTTTACTCACATTTAACTCGATTACTTAGTGATTACGCTGTAACTCTAATCGCAACAAAATCGTCGTGATCATGACAGCGAACACAACGAATGGCCAAGAGACAGAGCAAGGTAAAAGTTTTTTGAATGACATAACAATTCAGCCTATACGTTGGGGCAAGGTAACAAAACATGATCATTCTGACGCATAATGGAAGCATAATAGGCACACTTGTACATAGGAAGAATGGAGCGGCTCATCGCAAAAAATAGGCTTTTGCTCTTTCGCTAATCATTCATTTTGATGAGAAAACTCTAACCCAAAACGTCCTTAACATCAAGGAAGGATACACATCTGCATATTAATGTGGAAGCTATTGAGTCAGCATATTATGGGTAAAGTGTTACTGCCGCAGGTAGACAAGTTTGTTTAAGACGCATCCCTATGCGATATCATGTACCTACCTCATTCCCTGTTGTCGTAGAGGATGCAGCATTGATGCCTCGCACAAGTTATTGTGTGCTATGCAAATGTGCGTCTTTCTTCTTCTCACATCAGAATTCATCATTGAATTCTCAACATTTCCAACCATTGGAGCACATTTTAGAAGAGAAACTAGTCGTAATCAAAAGAATTGAATTCACAAAGGAAAAAATAATAAGAAGCTAATGTTGACCCACAAAGCTTCCATAGCCTTGTATGGGGTTATGTGTGACGTATATACATGGATTGCGCCAGGTATTGCAAAGATGTTTCAGGAATCAGAGCAGATTCCGTGCAATATTTCCAGTTACCTGCTAGCTTCAACTCCTGCTATGATGCTTACAATAGCTGGAAGGAATCATTGGCCATGACCATGCAGAATAACTGTATTAATGGCTTCGGAAAGATAGTGGGATCTGAGTAAAAACAAATCAACACATAAATATGAGTACGAGTAGTACGCATTATTCCAGGTAACTACTCAGGTATTTTCCAACTATAGCAAAATGTAAATACGCATGAATTACTGAAAAATAAAAAACTCGGCGAAGGCCTTCAGTGGAAGAAGCTTCAATGCCTTGATGTAGTAAGTAGTATAATATAATACAGCGGCGTGATGGAAGTTTCCTCTGGCACAACCCACCAGCACTACCACAACTCCTTCCTTCCTCCATTTTCATGTAGCGTCTGAAAGGCAGTTCTACTCTGAAAGTAATAATGATTCCTCAAATAATCACAGATTGTGGCACGTCGCGAGACCCTCAAACACGGGCACTGGCAAGGCTAAGCGAGAGGCTCTGAAAGAGCAGGGATCCAAAGTAGGAAAAGCATTGCCCCCAGCTTCTTCAGTCTTCGAGTGCAAAGCTAAGATTCACAATAGTAAATGTAACAAAGTCTGAAAAAGTGAAGGATGAATTTGCTCTCAAATGTGAAGAGTTGACATAGGCTTTATTTCTGCATATCTTTCGACAGGCCATTCAAAAGGACAAGGGAATTTGGAAGTAGGTGTGTGCACAATCCATCAGTGGAAATACTCTTCGAAGAGAAAATTTGAGGCACATTGCATATTGCGTACGTATTCATTCCTTAGGCAAAAATAAGACGCGACGAAGGAGCTCGCATGCATTAAAGCACGTTGGATCTGTGCAAAAGGGAAAAAGCTCACAGAGAGAGAGAGAGAGGTAAAGGGTTAAATCATTGTATTACTGTCAATGCATATTGGTCCGTGTCAATTCATAATAAAAGCATGTGTTCATGTGTGCCTCAAGCAATCACATGGTGGGTTAGAAGGAACGTTTTCTCAGCAAAGAGCTCCCAAATCGTGAGTACATTTTTTGGGAGTGGGAAGAGCGCTCAAAATCATATCCAACATTGGGATATGTGCTAACTTAGCACGCTGAGATTTACTTGCATTGCATGGTAAATCCAAATGAAATTTTCAGACTTGTGTTGGCGTAACATTGAAGCTCTTATATAGACAGGGAGGTATGCAAGGATATGAGCGAGGACTCTCTAAAAGTATGGAATGATTATGATGTGTAATACGTATGATCGGCATCATCAACACTTTATTTTGCTTATATGTTTCCCCTGTACAACTAAAGAAAAGGGGTAAAGTAATAGTTTCTGTACGTAGCGAGCCCAACGCAACTCGGTGTAATGCAGTGAAGACTTGCCTATATGTCGTCGTATGCCCTACTGCATGGCAAGATTTTGCGAATATTCTCTAGGTTGACTGCTTTGATTAAAGCGGTGTATTGCGTACATGTTGGAGTCAGGCTGAAACCAAATACCATTTCCACTTGTGTTGTTAGTTTACACTCAATTGTCTGTCCACACAGACATGTGCTGCGATGTGTGTTTCAACAAATCTCGCATGGTTATGGTTTCTTCTTCCTTTTTGAAAAATTGAGGCTGATTTTTTCAGATTTTTCATATACTTCTGGATATAACACAATAAAGTGAGTATAGTGTCGGAGCGAAAAAAATTGTTGACAATTAAGGGCCTCCTAATATCTCTTGACATGAGGAGTGACCCCTTTGTATTATGTGACAGCGGTGAAGGGGAAAAAGAAAACGGAAGTGAAATGAAAAGTGCACTTTCTCGCGTCTCAAAAAATTGTGAAAAATTCCCCACGCTGGTGTAATGATTATATACATTATGAAAATTTACCAGACTCCTTTAAAATCCACAAGTGGAAAAGTTGTCAAATTTTTGAATCAAGGGCAGGTTTAGGAAGCCCATGAAAAATCATAGTTTCCACAAACCGCCCAATAACTCTCGAGTCCAGTGAGCAAAGCACGAGGAGAAAAACGCATGTGTAAATTTTTTTCCGGAATCCGGTGGTGCAGGTGTGGACTGCAACTAGTGTATGGAACCGCGTTTCTCCAAAATGAAAGAAAAGTGATGGACTCGTGATTTTTTACAGAAAATCATCTTCTGCTCCCTAATTTTTCTTGCTCACACAGAGTCTCAAAATTAAAGTGTGATGATTCCCCAAGTCCTACGAAACATTGGTAAAGTGCAGCATTTGAAAATGAAAACAAATAAAGTGCAATAAACTTTTGAAAAGACTTGCATAAGAGTACATCATCAAGAATCTTGCAGAGCTTAAGATACAAAAAAGTACTTTTTGTGCTTTGAAAAAAAAACTTGAGATTTGCTTGCAAGATTTTTTGCTTCAAGCGTGCAAAACGAACTTCGATCCTGTGCTTCTTTTCAAAGTGGACGTTTTTATTCATAATACAGCATGAAAAGTAAAAAGTGCTAGTGGAAAGAAGGATATAAAACTTACTCTTACTTTACTACCTATGCTATTGCACAGAGAGTGGAAGTTGCTTTGTATGAAGTAGTTTTTTTTACTACAGTGCACTTACTTTAAAGAAAAAGCACATTATATTCACGACGACGTCGATGATAATGATGATGTTGATCATCACATCATGAGAAAAGGAAGCTACGTTACTTCTCTTTCAAAGAGCGTACAAGTACAATAATATGTGCTAGATCATACAAGCTTTGCATTTATATTGCATGGCTCTTGCATCTTTTTTGCTTGCACCAAGAAAGAAAAAAGGAAAATGAGTGGGATGGCTGTATGCAACAAGTGAAATTCTTTGCAATGCGGCAAGGATACATTGACCCCAGGATCAGTGAAGAAGAGATTTAAAACAATTTCTTAAAGGGAAAAATTGCAAGCAAAAAAATATATTCAAAAAATTGCTTTGATGGATGATTTAAATGTGATTATTTTTGTGTGATCCTTCAAAATATTTTAATACTATATGCTTCGGATGGATGTGATATTTTGACATATTTTAAAATAAATACCTAAACGTATACATGAACACGATGTAGAAAAAATATGATGGAAAGTGAGTTGTCAAATGTTCCATTCCAACATTGATTTTAAAAATTTAATTTCTTGGCGACGGAAATTGCCTGTCTTTCAATTGATTCAGCCTTTCGCAAAATTGACAATCGTGTTTGTGAGTTCCTTTTTTTGGAGATTGTGCAAAGAGAATGATAAACGTTTTAGCGCTATTTCCTTGAGTCACACAATGCGAGCTTTCATTGCTTTTTTGAAACAGTGATAAGAGACAAAATTTAGTCTCAGTCAATTTTTTCTACAAATATTGTTGACATTAAGTTTAAACAAGTTTATTTTTGATAAATACTTTCAGGTAGGAATAATTCTTCGTTGACTTAAAAGTACTTACGCTAAAAATATTTCTACAAAAATACTGCCCATGTGCCTTATGTGTTTGTGTTAATAGACGTAGACATTAAAAGCCTAGCAGAAAAAAGTTTTTCTCATGTTATTTTCTAAGGTTAAAGTGTAACCTTGTGACCTAAAGGTTTAAAGTGGTAACAATACTTTACGGAGCTTTCATTCACATTTGAAGCGTGTGAATCTGCCTACGATTTTTCCATGTCTTGTAGAATTCTTCCTTAGACAAAAGTGTAGTGTCTCACACATTTGATATTCTTATACCGACGCAAAAAANCGGAGCTTTCATTCACATTTGAAGCGTGTGAATCTGCCTACGATTTTTCCATGTCTTGTAGAATTCTTCCTTAGACAAAAGTGTAGTGTCTCACACATTTGATATTCTTATACCGACGCAAAAAATATTGCGAGTTGAGTGGAACGTGCGTGTGTCTCACGTTACTTTTTTGCAGGATGTCATATTGAAGACAAGTGCTGTACACGATACAATGAATTTATGAATATACATAATCAAGTTTAGACTTCTATGAAACTTTTTTCCGTTTTTAACGGCGGAATATGCGTTTTAAACTGTGGAACTTTATTTAATGTAAGTCCAATTATTTTTTGTCAAAATGTGAACATGACCCCAACTGACTAGCTTACGTGTAATAGGACAGGCTTTTAGTGAGCGTATCCAAATTGCAAGGAATTGCATCTATCGATACAAATCCAGCTTCCTTCATCCAAGTATTGATAGTGATATTTTAGCAGTCGTTTGTATTCATAGTGTCAGAAATCCGTTGATCAATAATAACCAATTCAATGTCTTTGACCTATAAAAGCGAGCATTTTTGTTCAATTTAGCAAATTTAAAAAACGACCCAAATTTTGTAACTCGAGCATATTTTTGAAATCGACTTGTGTACTTTTAAATGCACTTCTTGAAAAAATCCTAATGGAGTACAAGTTCAAACAGAGTTCGTGCAAATACGTAATCTCGTTAAGTTCATGTACCCTTTTTACAATTTCATCTTCCATTTCTCATTTGGTGGAAACCATGCGTAAATAAGATTTGATAATATCCTTTAAAACACTTGTACTTTTTTGGATGTTGCAAAATATGTAACAAGAGAATAGGTATTGTGTTTATAGAATCATGCACAGTTCGTGCACCAGCCCAGACACAAAGATCATGTGCTATTTTACCCTGTGTAATACTCAATGCAAAACTTATATAAAGCTCACATTATTCCTCCACTCGTATAATGCATGTACCTACGCACGCATCAAAAAAGAGAGAAAGAGAGAAAAATCAGACTTCCCAAAGTTCATTCACTCATTCATTGAAATCAGAGGATATAGAGAGAAAAATGAGCAGAAGATGTGTGTAGAACGAAATCAAGTGCTTTATTTCTTTTTGACTGCCCAGAAACCTTCCTCATAAATTCATCACTATTATGATACTCATCATCCTCCTCACCATCATCTGTGGTGTTGTGGCGTACGCTTCAAGACAAGACGATCATATAATCATTATGTGATGCGCTGTGTGCAAACGAAGCAAGATGCAATCTTTTGTTGTATTTTCCCCTCAAAGCCTTTCCTTACGAATGTGAATTTTTTTTAGCAAGGAGTCCATACTTGTCACGGAAGAATGGTATTGATTTTGCATACCAAATTAATATGCATCAAAATGAGCTTAAGATAACGATGCAGCAGCTCTTCTCTTTCTCGGAAACTTTTACCCAATGAAATTTGACAAATAAAGTCAGTAAACTGTGGTATTTACTAGACACGTATGTAAATTAAAGTTTGGAGATAAATATTACGCGAATAGCCCGTTCAAAAAAACCTTTCATGTTAGGCAAAGAATTTGGGAATTTCCCTGCGTCAGTAAGTTGGAATGTGAAATGAGAAAAGGCTGAAAACTAGATACAATATTCATACAAACATTTTTTGGTTTATTGTGCACCTTGATGAAGAAGCGTGATTTGGGGCGACTAGAAAAAAATGTATTGCACAGAAATATATAATAAAGCTCATATATGAATCCAAATTAAACTTACTGCGTTCTTTGAATCGGAGTCGAAAAATCTGTTAAAATATATATAAAGATATACAAGGAACCTTCAAGTTATTAAGGAATTTGACGACGATTTTTTTATTTGAAAT
>JAHZMY010002031.1:0-20610 GCA_027743915.1 Seira sanloemensis | reverse complement strand
TCCTTAATAATAATATTTATTTTTAAGTTGGTGCAACGAGCACCGACACTCAAATGCCAATGACCATCATTAGTACAACACGGAGAGTTCCTACCGTCACCACCACTGCTCACATTTCTTCTTCCTCTACTCCTCCATCAACTACTCCCATCACCATCCCAAGTAATATAAAATAACTAAAAGTTATGCATTTACAAAGTGATAATAATAATATTTATTTTTAAGTTGGTGCCACGACCACCACCACCACTCAAATGCCAATGACCATCATTAGTACAACACGGAGAGTTCCTACCGTCACCACCACTGCTCACATTGCTTCTTCCTCTACTCCTCCATCAACTACTCCCATCACCATCACTACGACTATGAAAACTGATCTCATCAGTATTCCAACCAATACTTCACCTGCTACAAGTAAATACCCAACAAATAACCCTATATCTATTTATGTGTCTGTGTAAAATACACGACAATATCTAAACATTTTTATTACAGGCATTCCTCCTACTACAACGGAGCTGGAAATGAGCACTGATATTTCCAGTTTGCCGACACAGAATAGTACTGGTACTATGTAGCTTTTATTGCTTATGTACCAATTTTTTTATTTATTTATGTTCCTAAATATGCTTTGTTCTGAACTCATTTATTATTATTGTATGTATTTACAGTACAGCCTTTAACACCTGTTCGAGCGGATTGTGGTAAATCCTTTTTTCACTATTCTTTCGATCGAATGTATGACACTTATATGTATAAAAATTGCGTTTCAGCCAAATCTGCCTCACGCCGACGTGATGTTGAACTTGATCCTTGGGTGATTGTTCTAATGGTCTTGGTATGGATCTACTTTGTCTGGTGAAAGCTAGATGTCATCTCTCAACTTTTTAAAACAAAGATTTATACTCCTTGTACAAATACGCTTTATAACATTACGTGATGATGCACGCACCTGATCTTCAGAGAAATACAGAAATCATAGCAGCTACAACTGAAAGTTTTAAAGTTTTATAAGAATTTATATCTATTCATTAAGGTGGAGCAAGGTACAATCTTACCTTCTAGTGTTTTATCTTTAATTCTACTGGAACGCCGAGATTTTTCCTTTTGGATTAAACAGAAGTTTAAATAAAGTGAGCTATAACATTTTTACTTTTCTAGTAAATTACGCAAAATACTCACCTCCTTGGGTTTCTTTTTTTCGTGTTTATTTCCTCTCATATCATCATCATCATTATCACAACTTTCAATTGGTACAACCTCTTGAAAAAGTGAAATATTGACCCCTGAGATGTTTTTTGGAGGAACATGTCCAGCTTGATATGCATTACTTGGTCCTGGGGTTTCCTCTTGCATTTTTGGTATAGAGAAAGTATTCTTAATGATCGGAACACTCTCATTAGCTTGTCCAACGTCATTTGCTGGCTGAAAAGCATGGCTTGGACCTGGCATTTCCTCGTGTGAATGCATCACTGAGAAGTCACCTTTATTCTTCGGATAAGTGTGAGCATCGCTAGTTGATGTTTCCCTGTGAATCTCTGCTGTTACAGTGTTAGTATCTAAAGCAAAAAAATCAAATTACCCCTATCAGGTACTAATTTGCTAATTGAATTTCTACTGACTGTATTTATTATATTTCTTTGCACAATGATCCTAATTTACGTGCCAAAACTTTTTCTAAAAAAGATAGTGAAAACTATGTGTCAACAGATGTATCCATTTTCGAAGTACAATCTTTTCTAATGTACACACACACTCACACACAGACACACAGAAATACACACAGTTTTCTCATTTCTCAATATTTTTGCTCAATAATCCTAATTTGTGTGATGGAACTCACACGGAACTAAATATGATAGTGAAGACTGCACACAAAAAGATGTATCAATTTTTAAGTTATGTTCATTTTTGTCCGCACACATTTAGTCTACTTGGGGAAATGGGCAAAAATGCGCACAGTTTTCTCATTTCTCATTTTTTTTGCACAATATTACTGGATAATGTGGTGGAATTCTCTCTTAATAAAATAGTGAAAACTGTATGTAAAAAAATTGCTTCATTTGAACGGTACGGACGGATCATTTTGGTGCGCACATATCAAGCCTACATATAAATTATACTTTTTTTCTCCGTTCCCTTTCACTTACACATATTCGAGAGAAAGTAAGTAGTCATATCTTACCTGTTGTTGGTACGGCACTGTCAACTGAAACGTTGAATCGTGTTTTACGTTTCTTGCATGACCCATTACATCCAGGCTGACATCGTATTTCAGCAGAGTTTTGAGAAAAAGCATTCTCAGGGGCGACTGGATTGCCGACCGGTGCACCTGCACCTTGGATGAGCAGGGAACCATACGGACTTTGAAGGCCCAATGTATATTCGTGAATGCTGAATTGCAAAATAATTGAACGTTTAACTGTTGTTTTCCACGTTTAAAATTAGTATATAAACCCTCACCTGCATAGTCTTATTATGTTATGCCAAGTTGGAGCCAACGGCTGGCTCAATCTCACTTGTATTTCTTCACGTTGGATATTTACCATAAGATTAACAAATGCTGGGTTTCTAATTTCCTCCATCATTTGACGCTGAGCATCGTTGATTGGATTCATCTTGGAGCACTTACTTGCCTGGGCAAAAGCTTCTTTAGAAATGCAGTCAGAGTTCTACGTCCATCTTATATCTACTGCTTCGTATGAGCATTTTAGTGATAATGTGCTGTCTAACTTCCGAAACCATTTAAGTTCCCAACTTGTTTTTGAGCCAGATCAATTTGAAGTGGCTCTGCTAGAACTAAGCTATACCTACACTAAACCTTTTTTAAGAAAAGGAGAAGTATTGTGTTACGCAGAGAATCTTGCTGGTCACTCCAAATTAGAGAATTTTATGTCAGATGAAGCCCAAATCACAAAACTGATAGAGAATGATTATTTTTCCACCAGCGACATAAAAACGATACCTATATTGAAAAATACATGGGAAAATGCTGTGCGTGCAGGAAAAATGATATATGATGCTGAAGCGGGGCAGAAAGACAATGTGTATGTTTTACTCTTCTTGCGTGACCTGTCTATCAAAGCGGATAGAAATCTTTTGGATTTCACGTCACTTTCAGAAGAAATTGAGCAAAAGCTGCTTTCATTAGATATTGCATTTAACTTGTTGGGCAATACGGTAATTCTTGAAGCCAAGAAACCTTATCTCTTACATTCCTTAAGTTTCAGTGAAACGGTTCAGCAAGTACTACCACTCGACTCCGCCACTAAAATTTATGATAATAAATCATATCACATAACAATAGAAGCAGACACAAGTAAAAAAATTAATATTTTACACGGTGAAAAAATTTTATCGGTGAGTTTTTTTGTAGGGTATCAGGAAATAACACATCAGAATGATATAAAGCCAGATATTGATATTCATTATTTAGACAAAGACATTTATGATGAGCTGGAATTAGTGGCCGCGTTGGGAAGAATACTGAAAGGCTTCAAATTTAGCATTGTAAATAATCATTTGCACATGTTTGATGAAATTAATCAGCTTATAAATCGCAAAATAAAATTTTCGCCAAAACTAGAGGCAATTTTAGGAATGTCTGAATACAGATCTTCCGTGCAAGATACAATTACTCGCAAAAATATAATATTGGAAGGAGGCTTTCCAATCTATTTCGGATATGGTCAAACAAAAATTTTTGTTTACTGCGATATAGTAAAATCTAGCTTGATTGGTGGATCTCAACTGCCACTACTACGTATTTGCAAATATGAAGGAAAGGATGGCGAGGTATTTATAAAAGAATTCGTTCAACCACAGTATATAAGCGTAAATAAAAATTTCATTGACTCTATTAGAGTTTACTTGCTCTCAGAGAGTGGTGACGTACTTTCTCTTTCTACTGGTGAGGTAAGCGTCACGCTTCATTTTCGACAAAAAAAATAATATGTATTCATCCGATGAGTTGGTCAAACAGTACATGCGTGTATATTCACCCCAGTACGGAGGAGCTGCCCATGAAGATTTATTATTTTATGTACCTTCGGTACGAAGACAAAGAGGGTCAGGTCTTGGTCAAGTAATCAAATCTGTATTTGCTAAAGTAGTACCATTCGCAAGGAAGTATTTAATCCCAGCTGCTAAGCAGTATATACTTCCTAACGTAAAAGAGATGGCAAAGAACGTTATGACTGATGTCATTGAGGGTGAACGATCCTTTGGAGAAAGTTTTAAAGAACACGGAAAGCAGGCAGTTAAAAATACGGGGAGACAATTTGTAAAAGAGCAGTTTGGCAGCGGAGGGAGAAGAAGGAAGAGGAAGAGATCTAAAAGTTCTCCACGGGCCAAAAAAGTGCTAAAGCGTCAAAAAAAGAAGACAAAAAAAAGTAGAAAACGCCGAAAGCGGCAATCACTTTCTCTTTTTTAATCATGTCGCGAAAAACGCCAAGGTTAGAAACTATTCGTCAGGAGACTCTCATTTTTCATCCGCCAACATATGACGTAAGCATCGATTCAACCATTACGCAAGAATATTTTCCACAAAGCTCATATAAGGATGCAACTAGTCCAATAACATTTTTTATTCCTGGCTCAGATAATGTGTATGTAAATCCAAAAGAAACCAGGTTGTATTTGCGTTGTAGAATTATTGCCAGCGATGGATCCAAGTTACCAGCAATTACAAATAAAGATGAGTTAAATTATGGTACTGCAAATTACTTATTAAATTCTATGTTTGAACGAGTATCAGTACATCTAAATGAGTACGAAATTACAAGCAAAACAAATAACTTAAACCCGTATAGAAGTTATTTAGAAAGTTTGTTAAGTTATTCAAAAAATTTTAAGAAATCTCAATTAGAGTCCGCAGGATTTTTTTTAACAAAAAATGAAAGTGACAGAAATGATACTGGGTGGGCAGCTAGATCAGAGTTAATTTTGCAATCAAAGGAATTTGAATTAATTGGAGCATGTCACGCCGACTTTTGGAAGCTTGATAAGTTGTTACTTCCAACAGTTGACATAAGGTTGGTGTTTGAGCGGTCAACTGACAAATTTGCTTTGGAATGTGTCGGCACTGCAAAAAAAGATGTAAAATTAGAAATTATTGAAGCAAAACTAATTGTTATGAAACACACTTTGCTTCCGTCAGCCCAGGTTGCCCATATGAAAACGTGGGAGTCATCTCCTGCATCTTATCCATATAAGCAATCTATAATTAAAACTTATAGCTTGCCAATTGGAACAAGTATAAGTAATAATGAAACGCTGATAAACGGCTTATTGCCAAGTCGCGTTGTAGTATGTGTCGTTCCTACTGAAAATTTTAGTGGGAGTTTTAGTACTAACCCATTTTTATTTCTACACAACAATCTTACAAAAATTCAAATAACTGTAAATTCTGATAAAACACTCGAGCAATCAATTGATTTGGATGTTGGCGCTAACCGTTGGATCGAAGCTTATTATAGCCTTTTTGTTGGACTAGGCTGCAATTTAAGTGACCCTTCACTAGATATACCTATGTCTCAGTATAAGGACGGTAAATTTATATATATATTTGACCTATCACATGCAGTCAATGATGAATCATTTAGCCTGCCCAAGCATGGCTCAGTTAATATACATTTAAGGTTTAAGCAAGCCACAACTACATCACTAACTGTGATTTGCTATGGTGAATACATGGCTACACTTCAAATTTTTTCTGACAGAACGGTTGAATTTTTAGATTATTCAAATTAAATGGATAGCTTAGAGATTTTGGCTTATCTTAAAACTCTTTGTAAATCTCGACATATACAGTTTAATGTTATTCCTTCAGATCATTTAAATAATTTTAAAATAACTTCAAATAAGCTTGTGTTGGTAGTAAATTTAGATGACTCCAAAAACGATGGTTCTCATTGGGTCATGTTTTATTTAAATAGTATGTATGCCCCTTTTGAATTTTATGATTCATATGCAATTGCAATAGAAAAACTTCCACACTATTTTATCGATTTTGTGCGAACCCAAAAGAGAGGTGTAGTTCAAATAAAAAAACAATTACAGTCATTAAGTAGTAATGTATGTGCTCATTATTGTATATATATAGCGTACCAAAGAATAAATGGATGCAGTATGAAATTCATATATTCATGTTTTACCAAAAATTTTCGTAGGAATGACAATATTGTGAGAAATTTCGTTTCAAAATTTTTTATTAAGAAAAAGAAATGTATCGACAAAAATATTGTAAAACAAGTTTGTAAATGTTTTAATAAAAATATTTAAATTGATATCCAGTTTTCATCAGTTGCTGTTCTATTTTGCAACACCGGTTTGGTCAAGATTCCTTTGAACAGTTTTTTTGGAATAACATTTAAAACTTCCGTTAAACCAGGAACATATCCGATTTTGCGATCTGTTAATGCATTTAAGAGGTCCTTCATATTACTTCTTGGGATAGTTTTTCCTTTCAGCACAATCGCATTATTTTTGTCATGCTTTACATCGTATGCCTGCAAAATTCTATATAGATCTATTGCTTTCGGTGATGATACTTCGTTTACAAAATCGGGAATTTCGGGTGCGTTTGAAGCCAGGACTGCTTTGTCATCCTTTTCCTCTTTAATAAGTATAGGTTTTTTTCTTCTTTTAGTAGTTTTTGCATTCAGGTTTCGCATAAGTTGGCTGTATAGTATAAGCTTCAAGTCATCGGGAATTTTGTCGGCTAATAAGGATTTTTTTTGGGTTTCAAGTTCTTTTTCTGGCTTTGCTCCGGACGCAATATTATCCAAAATAATTTTTTCATAATAGGATTCCGGCACGAGTCGCATACGTTTGATTTTATTAGTCATTTTTTATAATAGCTCTTTTGCTAAATAGCCCAGTGCTGTGGAAAGTAAAATCGGTAAAAAGGCTCCTCCTTTTTGCAAAAGGATTTTTCTTTTCTTTTTTAAGGATCCTTTTCGAGCAGCAAACACTTTTAAAGCTCGTTTGTAGGGAGAAAGGCGTTTCACAATTCTTTTACTCACAGGTATTTTTCTTTTTACCAAGTTCAATGCTAATTCCTGGATAGACTTAATTTCTCCGTTAGAAGCTCGCTTCAAAACTTTTTTCCGAGCAACTCCCGAAGCACGTTTTAAGCTCTGGAGAAAGCGTTTATTTTTAATTATGTTCTTCACCATTGCGATGCGTTGTTAACATACCGGTTCCTTATTTATAAATGTGAGCAATGAAAACGTCACACACTTTTAAAATGGACGTTGTCAGCAACTACACGAATTTAAAATTCCCTGCAGCTTACACTAGCGCTTATAAAATATCTAAGCAGCTTGGACTACAACAGAAAAGAGTGAGAAATGAGCTCGGGAAACTTAAGACGTATAATTTACATTTTCCCTTTGCAAAACGTAAAGTGAAAAGACGTGTTACATATGCACCTTACATGCATAGCATGTGGGAGGCAGATTTAAAACATGTGCCATTTCCTAAAAGTAACTTTTCCAAACGATTTTTACTTTGCGTTATCGATGTACTAAGTAAAAAGCTTTTTGTTGAAGCAATTAAAACGAAATCAGCTACAAACGTTATTGACGCATTTAAGAGAATTTTTGCAAAGAGCGAAGCAATTGCGGAAAATCTGGAAACGGACGGAGGCGGCGAATTTTTTGCTGGAAGTACGAGAAAGTTTTTTAAAGAGAATGGAATCAATCATTATAAGCGAACTACTCCCGTAAAAGCTAGCGTGATAGAAAGAGCGCAGCAAACTTTATTTAATATTATTTCACGGTACATGACTGAACATAATACTAAAAGATTTATTGACAAGTTGCAAAATTTTGTTAAAATATATAATGAAACCACCCATCACTCCATAAAAATGCCTCCAGCTTTGGTTAATAGCACTACACAGTGGTATGCATGGGAACGATTATATGGAAAAAAAGAGAGACAATATAAGCCAAAATATAAATTAAATGATATTGTGTATCCTGTTCTTGATAAACCTATATTTCGTAAGGGATACTTAAGACATTACAATGATAAAGCTCACTTGATACATTCTGTTCTTCACACGAATCCACCTATGTACTCTATCCAACGAGTAGGAGAAAGCAGCCCAATCGCAAGAAAGTATTATGAAACAGAACTAATAAGACAGTACTGATCAAGTGCTTGAACCGTCAAGATGGCTCAGTTTAATCTTTCCATTTTCAAAAAGCGAATCCAAGCTCAAAAAACAAGACCAAGAAAGGGCTGTTGTTTGTTTTACATAAAAAATATTGATCGAGAAATTGGGCCTCTTGCTGGAGTTCATTTCGATCCAGATAAAAAGTTACCAATTACTCATTTGTGCTCTCACCGAAAAATTAAAAATGACGATCAATATTGCTCTCCTATTCACGAATATTTTTATGTAATAATATTGTTGTATGCAAAAGGTGTGCTTACAAAGGAAGCCTTCAAAGCCGTGCTACCTCTTCCTCCCAACTCGTCTTTGTACGACAGCATAGTTCATCATCGTCCAGCGTACAACACTGTACACAAAGACGGATGTGTGGGTTTCAAATGTAAAATTGATTCCATTTATGAAATCCCTGAAGATTACATTCGTCCGCAAAAAATGATCTACGCATCATCAAATTGGCACTATTCAACCTTGAATCCGTTCACAGAAGCATGCAATCATGAATCTTGTCAGCCTGAGGCCCGAGGATTGTACGCTGTAATTAAAGCGTTTGCAACAGGAGTATTTGATGGAGCCGATTTTAATACATCTGAAGGGCCAGGTGAGACTTTTCTTTATTTGTGCTAAATGTGTGCGCATAAAAACGAGTGTAGCTTTGAAATGGGTAAATCTTTTTACTTGCAATTTTCACTAACATATTAAGAAAGAGTTCCATCACACAAATTAGGATTATAGAACAAAAAAAATGAGAAATGAGAAAACTGTGTGCATTTTTGTCCATTTCCCCAAGTAGACTAAATGTGTGCAGACAAAAATGAACATAACTTAAAAATGGATACATCTTTTTTTTGTGTGTTTTTGTGTGCAGTCTTCACTATCATATTTAGGAAAAGTTCCATCACACAAATTAGGATTATTAAGCAAAAATATTGAGAAATGAGAAAACTGTGTGCATTTTTGCCCATTTCCCCAAGTAGACTAAATGTGTGCGCCACGTAAATTAGGATTATTTTGCAAAAAATTAAGAAATGAAAAAACTACACATTTGTTCGTATTTTACATGAGTAGCTGTGAGCATGCGATGTCAGTCAGGCTTTTCTTTGGTGTGTTGACATTGTTACGTAACATGTAAATAAAAATGCTTTCTCGTTATGAGCAAAAATCATATGAATATGTCTTATTTTTACAGATCCCGTTTATTACCTAGTGAACTATTCTTGGAGGAAATTTGTGGAAGCCATACTTGATGAATACCCTGCAGGAAATGGATGGAAAAAGAAGCTTTATGAACCTTCATCTTGGCCGACTTTGCCAAATACCAAGGAGTACCATGATCTTGCAAAAGACATGCTTTGGTCGCCGGAAACCTTAGCAGGCTTCCAGCATGATAATGTCGTGGACATAACTGACAGTGACGAGGAGGAAGAAGAATCCTTTTCGCAAGTGTTTGACGAATTTATGGATTCTCAATATCCAGAGCAAGCAAAAAAGCGTAAAAATGAAATTGCTTTGGAGACAAATAAAAAGTCTAAGACGACTGCAAATTACGACATACAGCAAATATTAGATGAAGCATCTGCTCAATTGTTTGGGCCAAATGCAAACGAAATAAGAGTAGCTACATGCCACCATAAAGATATGCTTTTATCGCATTATTTTTCTTCAGCAGTACTAAACAGTACAATGCCTGGTTGTTGTCAGGATTTAAATCCAACTGAACATTTAATAAAATACATGATGTCAAAGGATAAGGGCGATGTATACAAAAAAGAGTTTGATGAAACTGCTGATTCAAACAGGATTAAATACTGGTATATTCCAGATAATGGTAATATTCACATAGCCAGAAAACCACGAACAGGCTCTGGAATTCAATATATGAGTATTCCGATTTCATTTGAGTTGCGCGATCTTTTATTAAAAATGATTAAGCATTATGGTCATGCTACTAACATACGTAAGGTGAAATTGCTTGCTTGTGCATGTGTGCATCGTATAAATGATGCTACAGTATTTTAAATAATGAAACCAAAACGTGAAAATATGAACATTGCATTGTCTTATCGTCAAACTGAAATGTATCCTCCAATGCTTACCTTGTTCAAAAAAAATCCGAATGAGAGTTTATTGCTTAATATAAATGTTCGCAGAGACATTCCATTTTTAGTCTTCTTCTCATCAGCTTGTGCTTTGAAGGAAGGTGTGTCAAAAAGCTTCTTGACTTCACTCTTTGCAAACATTTTGAAAGCAAACAACATTTCAGATTTGCAAGAAATTCAGTTACCAGCTTCAGCTTAAAAATGGCAGACAAAAATAAATTATTAGTAAAGCGATTAGATGCAAATGCTAAGCTCCCTACGCGTGCTACATCAGGCAGTGCCGGTTTAGAACTTTTTAGGTATAATTAAATAAAATTTCTTTAAACTATTTCAAATGTAATCTAAATTTAAACTTTTTAGCTCTCAGGAATATAAAATAGAACCAGGAAAAACTGTTTTGGTCTCCACGGGCTTAGTCTTGATCCCACCAACCGGAACATACATACGTCTTGCTTCTAAATCTGGCATGGCTTTGAAACAGGGAATCATGGTTGGAGGTAAATAAGTATCAAGGATTTTAGTTTTAATTGAATAAATTATTATTTAGGGAAAATACATTAAAAATATTTATTAGCTGGAGTCTGCGACAACGACTATCGTGGCATAATATATGTGCTTCTTATCAATCTTGGAAATGAGACAGTTCTAATTGCCCCAGGAGACGTTGTGGGCCAAGCGGTTGTTGAGAAATATAAAAAAGTTGATGTAATTGAAGTCGACGAAATTGATAAGACAGAACGAGGTGAAAATGGGTTTGGATCCGGTGTGAAGCAATAAATATATTTAAAAAGTAGTACAAAAATGTAGTTTCAAATATAAATATTTCAATCCTATAAACTCATAAATTTGTCAAATGTATATATGTTAGTTTCAATAAAACAGAAAGCATGCATACGTATGTTGTTGTACCTGCTTTATTACGTTTTTGCATTTCAACGTTTTGAGATAAATATAAAAGCAAGCAGATAGTCCACACACTGCAAAAAGTTTGCGACTTTGTAGCCATGCGTGTGGATCATAATAACATTGCTTAAACACATGGCCACAATGCCACCAAGCCACTCTTTCTCATTCTTTTCCTAGTTGCTGTTCAGAATAGAAGCAAAATGTTTTCCTGCTTTCTCTGTGAGCAATCAATTTTTGAGACAATCGGCTCATTGCTAAATCATATTGAAGTCGTTCATTCGTGTTACAATGAAGGTTGTACGAAGCGCTATCACAACGGAAGTTGCGAGCATGCATCCGCCCAAATATTTAATTGTGTGTGCTGTGAATCATCATTTCCGACATCACTTTTTCTGATTCGTCACCTCCGTGATGCACATGTGTGCAACCATTGTCACCAATATAACTGTGTCTGTCCAGGTATAAATTGAAATGCGCATAACCATAAAAAATCAATACTCATAGTGATATTACGGTTCCATTCTTAAAATACATACATACATACATATATACCACTTCTTCCTTTCATTTTTTGTACAGGAAGCAATAACACAATACATCCTCGTCTTGTGGATTACAGCTCGTCTGACAGCGAAAGCAATGAAGAAAATACATCGCCACCAAACATTCCACTGTCACAAGCCCGGACTTCAAGGATACCGTACGAAGACTTTAAAAACAGATATTGTAAAATCTGTTTTATGCGTTTCCCCACGGTAATTAACTTTCAAGAACATATAGCTGAGCAGCATAAAGAGTTATATACTCCAGTACAAACTGGTGGTCAATTATCAACTCTAGATTTGCGGTTATCAAATACATATTTTGACGAAGTACTTAGTGTTTATGAAGCAAACATGAATGGGGAAACCGTTTACGATATTGATTTGTTAATGTTTTCTTTACAAGAAAAAATTAGAGAAATTATGGTTTCATACCTAAATAGATTTAAAATGTTTAAAGTTCAATTTTCTGCTGAATTGCATTTTTCTAGGGATGATATAGAAGGTACCACAAGGCATTGTTTTCCATTTTTTCACAGTTTTTTAATGGCTGTAAATCATGAAAATGACATTGAATTTGTAGTTCAAACCGCTCGCGAAATATTTAATGAAAGAGTTGAGCGGTTTGAGCGTAATGGCTCCGGATGGACGTTGCAAAAAGTTGTAGGCTTTAGCATGAGTATTAGTGAGTACCATCCTTTAGCAATTGGAAATAATATTCCGTTGCCTCTTGAACTCCGCAAAAAACCTTATTGTTTAATTAATCCCCCTGCTTCTGATGGGCGCTGCTTTCAAAAATGTATTATTGCTAAAATATATTATAACGAAATAAGGGATACCCATCACCGAAAGAGGACTTTGGAACGTAATGAGTTTTACAGGGGAAAAATATTTGCTGGGAGAGTAAACTGGACTGGGATAGAAATGCCCTTTACAATCAATCAAATTAAACGATTTAGTACTAATAATCCTGATATTGGCCTTTCCATCATAGAATATGATACAGAGAGAGAAGAGGAAATGTTGGATCGGGGCACACACACTACATCAGGTCGACTTTCACATCGACAACGACAAGACCTATGTAAGAAAATAAGAAGCTCATGTGTTCCTGTACACATGTGTACAAGTGAAAAACCTATTATGATAGACCTTTTAATGATAAAAAGTGGAGACTCATATCATTTTTGTCTTATTACAAATTTATATGCATTCTTTGCTAAGGTGGGCCACCCAAGAGTGCGAAACATATGCAGATCGTGCTTTTTCTCATTTGGCTCATCATATGAAGAGCACATAAAATTGTGCTCTCAAAATTCTCCACAAAGAATCGATTTTCCAGAAAAAGATTTTGTAGAATTTGATAGTTATCACAAACTGTTAAAAATGCCTTTTATATTTTTTGCTGATCTCGAGTGCATTTTGAAACCTCTAGAAGGCAATGAGCAAGGCAACACAAAAAAGCTTCAGCAGCATATACCATGTACATATGCGTGGACATGTATTTCCTACAAAGGTGAAATTGTGGAGAAAAAAGTTTATACAGCAAAAAGCGAAAACGAAAATATTGTGAAACAAATGCTTTGCGAAATATTATCACTTTCAGAAGATTTAGTCTCAATATGTAAAGATTGGGAGAAACAAGCATTTAGACAGATGGACAACATTCCACCAGAAGTTAGTGATTTGAGAAATTTTCCAGAAAGAATATGTAACTTTAACTGTGGGTTTTGTAGTAAAGTATTAACTCTAGATGATTTACCAGTGCGTCATCACTCACACCTTCCTAATGATAATGGCGAATTTGATTTTCAGTTTATGGCATGTAATGTCTGCAATACAAAAGCTAGCCAACGAAAGATAATTAACGTTTTTTTACACAACAGCAAAGCCTATGATTCTCATTGGTTACTGACATCTGCTACGACTGATATTGTAAGTAAGGTTGAGGTAATAGCTCAATCAACAGAAAAGATTATTGCCTTGATGTTGGGAAAGCATGTACGTATATTAGATTCATTTTCACATTTGTCACATAGCCTTGAGTCTTTGGCAAAAGCTTTAAATAAAGAAAGTGATTTTAATATAACAAAACACGTTTTTAGAAACGTCGGCAATAATATTGAACTTTTATTAGGGAAAGCTATATTCCCATACTCTTATTGTACTTCTCTCCAGAAGATGGCAGCATGTGTACAGTTACCATCAAAAGATGATTTTTTTAGTGATCTCACAGAAGAAGACGTAAGCGATGAAAGCTATGAAAATGCACAAGCTATATGGAGGCAACTGGAGGTGCCAAATTTAATTAAATGGTGTGAGATGTACTGTTTACTGGATGTTTGTATATTGGCTGACGTATTTCAAAAGTATCGTAATACTATTTATGATAATTTTAAAATTGATCCAGCTTGGAATTTTAGTCTTCCGATGACTAGCTTAGACTGTGCGCTACATTTTACAAAAAGTAAAATCGAAATAATTAAAGACATGAACATTCTTAACTTTGTTGAAGCCAGCATGAGAGGTGGTTTTTCTGGTGGAGGTGATGTAAAGTATGCCAAAGCCAATAACGAAATGGTGCCAGGCTACAACCCATTACTTCCAAAAACTTGGATAACCCTAATTGATGCTAACTCACTTTATTGTAGTGCACAAACACTTCCTTTATGTGAGGGAGAGTATATGTGGCTAAGTGAAAGCGAGCTCAGTAGAATTCGAATCGAAAAAGAACAGTTCATTTTAAATTTGGATCCTTCTGGACAGTACGGATATTTTATTTCAGTTGATGCTTACTTTCCCGAAAATCTTCACAATGAACTTAATCCATTTCCTCCTGCACCAGTAAGAAGGCAAGTGTCATTTGAAGAATTAAGTAGCTTTCAAAAGGAGCAGAGTGAGCTTCTTCAAGTTTCGTCTAATATGGTAAAAACAGAAAGGCTAATAGCCGATTTACATAAAAGAAAAAACTATATATCCCATTATATGGCATTACAAATATATATTTTGAGAGGGATGAAAATATCCCGTATAAATAAAATCTTACGCTATAGACAATCAGCATACTTGGAGCCATATGTACGTCATGTGAATCAACTTAGACAATTGGCTAGTAGTAAATCAGAGTCAGAAACACTAAAAGCGCTGGCTAACACTTTATTCGGGAAGCAGTGTGAAAACGTACGTAATAGAATAAATGTTAAAGTTATTAGAACAGCTGAGTCATTACGATACTACATGAGAAAGCCAACTACCCAAACAATCATTCCTATACACATACATGGGCAAGTAGAAGATATGGCATTGATAACTATGAAAAAAACCAAAGTTATGATGAACAAACCTATAATAAATGGAAGCATAATACTGGAACTTAGTAAATATATAATGCATAAGTTTTACTTTGACTTTTTTTCGACATATTATAAAAATAAACATTCGTTAATCCTGACAGATACTGACAGTTACTGTAGCATAATACAAACTGAAAATTTATATGACGATATGAAACTGTTACATGACAAATTTTTTGACTCATCTGAATATCCATCTGACCATGTATTCTTTTCACAATACCAGAATCTATCCAATAAGAGAAAATTATTTTATTTTAAAAATGAACATCCAAACTCTTTTATTTCAAGCGTGGTATTTTGTAAACCTAAACTTTACGTTATTCGCGCTGTCCAACATAATGAATTGCGTTTCAGTGAAAGTTGCGAACACATGTTCTCCGATATGAAGAAAGGCAAAGGTATTGGTAGAGTTGCTTTGAACAAACAGTGTAGGTATGATGATTACCTTGGGGCAATTCGATACCCAATGCAAACGTATGCTACCATGAAGTCAATTCGTAGTTTACGTCATCAAGTTTACACGTTGCAAATAAAGAAAAAAGCTATCAATACATTTGACGTTAAACGATTTGTGCTTGCTGGGAACATTCAAACCTTAGCACACGGGCACTTCCAAATACCTTTGCTTCGTAATGAAAATGATATAAATAACGAAGAAGAACGAGACCATGAGACATTGTAACAATGGACGAACAAGGCCATATTAAAGATTTTATGTATCAATTTGCTACTCCCTGTGTAATTACGATTAGTGGAAATTCCTCTTCGGGCAAGTCTACACTACTAAAACAATTATTAGCTAGATCTGGAGAGGTTTTTGATAAGCCCATTGATAAAGTAGTTTATTGTTATTCAATTTTTCAACATAGTTTATTTGACGATATTAAAAAATCCCATCCAAACGTAAAGTTTCATAATGGTATTCCAAACTTTGAAAACAGCAAGCAAGAAAATTTGTTGTACATTCTTGACGATTTATTACATGAATCAGTTAAAGATAAAACAGTACATAATGCTGTTATTAGGGATAGTCATCACTTGGGTATTAATATATGCTTTGTAACTCAGAATTTTTTTGAAAAAGGAATTCGCCCTATTACATTAGGCAGCCATTATATTATAATAAAAAATAACCCACGAGATAGCTCATTTCTTAAACACCTTTCGTATCAAATGAGCGGGGGAAAGCGCTACTGGCCTCTTGAAGCTGCGTACGAGGAATGCTGTAAGACACCATATGGACATATTGTTATTGATTTTACACAAAAACAACATCCATCCTGTAGAGTAAGGCTTAATTGTTTTCCGGAAGAAGCTATTTACTTTGTATCAAATGATTACGAAAATAAACTGAACTGAAATTTACAAAAAAAAATGTACACTTTATTTGCATATATCTCAAGACGCGTGCGAATAAAAGGCTTTGCATATGTCTCAGGAAGTGTGTGTGTGTGTGGAGAAAGTTGACGAGTGACAGGGTCAGCGCCGGCTCTGTGACACCCGGGAGCCGGTTGCGTGACAGACGCTCGCTAATCCCCAAATGGGTGGCTCTCTCGTCGCTAATCCTCAAATGGGTGCTGCTGTCACCTGTCACTTGTAGGGCTTCAGTGACATTGATTGACACTAATCCCCTGGGGGGGTTTGGAGCATAGCTGACTGTCTACTACTAGCATGAAGTCATTTTCGATGACCGACAATAATGATGATTCCATAAGGCACCTAATCAATCACGGCAGTATTGACAAGACTGCAGCATATGCATGTAATTTCGGCATAAATGTTGGCTTTGATTTTTTTCAATTACATCTTCATTCTCGAAGATATGATGATACGAAGCTAAAGTTTGAGGAAAGACTAAAACCGATGTACTGTTAGCTCAACTGTCGCAGTTTTTTCTCCTTATTTAGTCTTCCTTACGATGTGAACTGCATGACAGGTCCCACCACAGTCGCAGTCGTCGTAGTCAAATATATTCAACCTTCCTTTTTTGCTCAGTCAACCATTTCCCTAAAAGGTAAACATAAAGACAATGTAGGTAAAATGGCCATTCTATACGGGGCTCGTCTTTGAATTGCAAAGTAGCCTCGGGTTCATAGTTCAATTTTCTGTTGGGCTTTCACATTTTCCTCCATCATATCATGTTCAAGTATGTGAAGTATGATCCATGTCGTAGTGGTATTATTATTGCATTGTCTTTTGTCTTCAAAGATGTGTGTGTAAAGATAAAGTGGAAAGTTGAATTTGGGCATGTCTGCGTTCTATAACCTATAACTATCGGCCGTAAAGCTGAGGTTGAGATTTGAGAGAGGATCTTTGTCAAATGATTCGAAAGTTCCCATGTACAATGTACATGACTAAAATCTCATAAATCCGGATTTGGTCGGAATATTTCGGTTTGTGCGAGATGGCATTTTAAATTGACGTTTCAAAGTAGACACTGACGTATGACATATTGCAAGAGGCTCTCCAGGAGAATGACGTTTGAGGTCGTTTTAAAGAGCCTTCCACAAGATCTTGAATAGTAATCTATAAATTACAGTTTTTGAAAAACTGCAGGGTTCTGGATGGTCCACAAGATGGAATATTTCTCTTTTGTATTCATTCAATAGAGTCAATTTTTAATTTTAAAAGTATGAAACTAGATATTTGCAGTTTCCCATCCTTCAGTCACATCATGAAATTATCATGTCACGTCACATCTACTACATTTCCTATGAACCATGCGAACGCAAAAGTTTGTCATTGCGTCTTCCATCCTCAATGTAAAACAATTTTTGTGGATAAACGTCCTCGTCCTCGGTAATCAGCGTCCGCCAGTTTGGTACCTCATGCTTATTTTTAGCTGTCAAGTCTTGTCAGCTGTCACCCATGCACGTGGAAATGGACTCATAAGTATTGTTTTCCATCACAGATAGGGATTCTCGTGAAATGCAAATGTGTAGGCGTCTGTTTACACATTACATCACCTTGTTTGGTCATAAGTGGTCATTTAACTCGTTAAAAGCAAACGTGCTCTTCAGCCAACCACAGAGTAAACAAAAAATGATATCCGAAAATGTCATCATCACCTCGATTCGCATTTTTGTAAATGTGCCATTTTCCATGTAGGTAAATACACCTGTCTGTTCGCTGTACCCACAGATTTCTAAAAGTGCTACGAGCAAAAACGATCATTGAAGTCCCAAGGAAAAACAATATATACAAAGTCGATGGGTCGATGGGTGGGTATGGTCTGAAATGATACGATGATGAAGTATGATGATTGGAGAAAAAGGAAGTAGTGAAGCTACTTTCTTCTTGGGCATGAAGCAGTTGGAGCCAAAGCATATAAAAATGCGAGACTTCAAGTGTTCAAACCTTCCTTCGGGCTATGAATCTTTTATTTGCGTATTTTAGGTTATTTGTGTGGTCGTTTTCATAAAAAATACCTTCAATTAGCAATGACATCACCTTTCAATTTGTTTGTTGTGTGTGTGGTATACTGTTGATTTTGAAATTGCTGAAGTCATATATCAAGCCTTTAAGTGCTGAATTTCGAATATTATCCTACTTACAGTAATAGTCTCGTATTGCCCCGAATATTTGTATTGGTACACAACTTTCGTACTTTCAATTTTAATGCAAATTTATCTGCATAATCTTCAATTATCCTTTCATTAGGTAGAAGGTTAAAAAATCCATCTGCATATGAGCTAATGAGTTTTTGTCGATGATCTCACCCGAACCCGAAATTTACTACTGGTATTGAATTTAGCATAACACTTTCATTGAGTTGACTGAACGCGTAAATTGGACTCGATAATTGGTTTTGACGTGCTAAAGGAAATCATGCATGCGACATGACAAAATATGAAAGATAAAATCGATATGAATTGAAATTGATGATGACTATGACAGATTGCGATGGATGTACATATTTTAGTATGCATGCTGCATCGCATTTATTGCATGCCATGCTTCTGTGAGCTAGACTCGCAATGTTTTGTCATCATTATCGATTTTTAGTCCAGTTGTTACCAGAATGTCAGACGCCAGGCTGAACTCTCAAAATTCATTCATTGTGGTTACTTCGTTACTATTATAATATGATGTCATCCATCAGTTTTTGTACACAATTTGGGTACAAAATAGATTACGTGATTTTCCATGCTGTAGGATGTACAAAATACGACACATGGGTAGGAAAATATTACATACTTTAAATAATTTGACATTGCAGAGAAAAAGCCGAAATGAATTACGTACGGTTTCGTGACATTTAGCATTTCGTCAGAAAATACGCCGGGTTAGAATTATTATTATATTCGAGTACATAGCAAACTGTATACGTATTTAAACCTTTGGCTAAAACCGAATTCCAACTTGATCATATTTTCTGACTTGAGACATTGTGGTCATCGATTACAATCCTTTTCAATGCACACAAAAATGAAAGTTTTTTTTAGGATATGCGTAGTCACATTTGTCATGCAAAAGGAGTCGTGCAAATCGATAATAAAGTAACAAAACTATTTTTGAATTTATGCATGGAAAATAAAAGCCCACCTTTTTACTTCAGAGAAAAGGGAGAAGAATACATGTTATGGAAATCATTTTAGATAAAGTCTCAAAATATATTTGGGTGCGTGGTGAAAAGGAAAATACATTGGATGCAAGCCCGCAATAAAAAGAAAATAGTAATACATATCATCAACAACATCATCATAATATTATGTAGCAACCACACTGTCACCCCGAGCTATAGCCTATCGGATCCGTTGGTTTCTAGTGACTAGTCACCAACACCACCACCTTGATGCAAAAATATATACTTCACATCACCTTGATTCTCCCAAGGTCACTCCATTTCTCGTGCTCCACGTAATAGTGCCTTACAGAACTGACGACGACTATATCACATTTCCAGTCGAGCTGCTGTTGCGGTCACACACGTCGAGTCATAACTTTTTCTATAGACCTACATTATATATCTTATCCCTTCCCACACATCTCTATAATCTACTACGTATATTATGTGAAACGCCTTTGCACACAGTCAATTTATTCGCCAAAACTATACTGCGTCCTCCCCGAAACGTTTGCACCCAGAATTCCGAATCCCCGTTGATCGTGTATGTATCTAATTCTAATTTTGCATAGACTTTATTGTTAGCATTGAACAAAACGATGATAATGGAGAGGTATTTGCGTATTTATCAGAATTTATAGAATACAGACATAATTAGGTACTTATACTGCCACAACACATCCTGAAATCCAGTTGGTTTTATTGATTCTAAAGGGCGGTGGATGTGGCCCGTCTTCATCCGTTTCTCTTCTCCAAATACGTCTCAGATTATTGCTTGAAGCACCATAAAATTTTCTCGGTCTTTATTTTCCAGTCGCATCAGCCACCACAACCACGCAAAAAAGTGGGACATAAAAGTTTATCATCATTTGTAAATATAAGTTTTACGAGTTCTCCAAGAGCTAATATTGCAGATATAAAGTTAGAAATAGCACATAGAATTAATAAATCTACC
>JAHZMY010002030.1:0-17622 GCA_027743915.1 Seira sanloemensis | reverse complement strand
GTACCATTAGCCAAACACTTAGGCCTTTTAAAAAAGGCGTAACCCAAGATGAAAACGTTGGGAGAATGACTTAAGAAAAAACAATTTATGCATGTTTTGTCAATCAAATGTCACATCTGATCTGAATCCTGCATTACGTTCCCGTAAAAAAAGAGGCATGTACGTGGAGCTTTGTAATTTTTGTATCACTTTGGCAGAAAAAAAAAGGTTTTTTACCTCACATCAAATTTGTTTTTTTTTCACGATGGAGGAAAAAAGAGAGAGAAACGTTCCTATTCTGAGAATTTGTAATTTGCGCACCCTCAGTCTTCCTTTAGTGCTTGCTTCGCCCCCTAAATTTTTAATGTTTCCCATAAACCAACTTTTATTCCAAATCGTTTTTCTGATTGGCTTGCTCATCTCATTGACTCAAAAAGGCTGGGAGTCATTTCGACTCGAAATTTTGTGCATCGCCCTACACGACAGAAGGAGAATGTATTGATGGGCAATTGAAAAAGTGGAAATAAAAAAAGTTTTTTTTGAAATGACGATGTCTACTTAAGGCGAGGACAAGGATGAAGGTTTTAGCATACACGTCTTCTTCGCCTTGTGTAAACTTTCACTCATGACTCGTTCTTCTGGAAGAGAGAGTCCGTTTCACTTTGAGTAATGGGTTTTGTCATAAAGCTGACAGAGAGAGCGGTCCGATATCTCTTCCCGTCGTTACTTTAGATTGAAAGCTACACTAAAAAATGAAGAGGCGATGTATAACCATAAAAAGTCATACCCTCCTTTTTTCCATGGATCTCTTTTCCATACATAAAAATTGATACAAAAAACTTGCTCCTCTTTTGTATGGCGAAAACATAAAACCACTATGAGACTGTCACCTTTGCTCACGGTAGGTTAAATAGCCAAAACCCATACTTCCGCTGTAAACTATGCCGTAATGACTTTCCCCTCTGCGTAGTTTTTTTCTTCTTCTTCTCTCTCTCTCTACCCTATTTGCCTTTTCATTCTTTTTCATGAGATGAGAGAGTCCACAGAAGAGCAAAAAAATTTTATGGGGCCATCCCACACTCCCAAAGGTATACAATTCTAGCTTTAGTATGCAGACAGACAAGAGAGACAAAAGAGAAAGGAGGATGTTGATGTGCCAAAAAGCCCAGTTTTCTACATTAGCTCAACTTCTGAATTTACGAGCGAGAAACTATCCCCTATGGCTCTTCCTGCCTCCCCCTCTTTCTCCTCGCACAGACATGTAGTTTTTGGACCATCTTAAAAAAAATTGCAAAACTTGGTATATGTTCATATATACGCTCTATCTCACCGTACTGAGCAAAAATGCTCACTCAATTTTCCCAACAAATTATACCACCCAAAAAAACTTATTTTATAACAAACACTCGCAAATAAACCGTGCAACAAGGTTCACAAAAAGGTCTAGTAAACGGTAAAGACAGATATTAGAATGTCGTGTGAGAGTGAGTATATACATATATAGCTGTTAGGGGGAGCTCAAATATCAGTATGAAATTATACAAATAAATTACCTTGACTTTGTTGCGTGTCACCAAAATATGAGCTTTTGTTCAATTTTTAGCCACTTTCACCGCGTCAATTATATTTTCTCTCGTAATAATAAAAATAATTCGATAAACAAGCAAATTGCAAGATATTTATCTGTTTGTAAGGCAAACAAAAGTGGCACATGGGGTCCCCATCCAATTATTTCCGCTGTCCCCACTAATCAGGCTTTAGAGCTAGTAATTGATTGGAAAGTCTCTGTAACCATGTAATTAGCACGTCATGTTGCCGCCTTAAAACTATCTTTGTAGTAATTTCCAAAACACACTCACAATCTATACCGTATCATCAAAGTTGGAATGAAGGAATGGAAAAAGGCTCAGACAACATCTCATAGTGCTATGTCATAAGCTACTCATTTCAGCGCCAGACTCACAGACTAACCAAGACAAAAATCTATGTAGCCGACCCCTTTCTGATCAAAAGTTAAAGGCCAATAAAATGCAAAAAAAATGCTTCCTGCATTCTCGTCACGCCGCCAACAACTGACCTCAACTCGAGTCCTCACGTATTCGCACAGGGACGTATTTTCCTGATGTAGAAAAATTAAAACAGCTGCGTAGACTTTTACCACGTTGATCGCGCCACCACACATCTCGTGTCACAACTACCCTTTTATTGTAAAGAGGAGCAATAAATTTTGCCCATTTTCCCATCTTTGCACGAAAACCGTTTGTCCCATCTTACATTGTTTCCTTGTCCTTAAACAACTTATTGATTTTTAATAATATCATCCCTTTGTTTTTGTTCTGGCGCAGAATACCGCTCTCTCTCTCTTCCCAATATCATCATCATTGGGTCGTTATATCTCTGTTTATTATTCAGAAGTGGGGCTCCTTCTAAACAAAGTTGCTGGGAAAAAGGCATCATCATTTCTTTTCCCTCTTCTTCTTTTCACCTTGAGAAGCTAAAATACAGAGAATGAGAGAGAGAGAGCGAGGAGCCTCTGAAAAAAATCTTTTATTCTGCGCAAAAAATTCAATCTCGTTTTTTTCATCTAGAACTCCACCAAAATAAAGAGCTTCTCCTTGAAGCCACTTGAGAAATTATGAAAGCCTTTCTATTACATTCATCTTTATCACTTTGTGCTCGACTGAAAGTGGACTGTGTGTATCCACCCTATTAGAGAGACGGAAGGAGGCATAAGAAAAGGACAGTTTTTTTCACATTTTCGTTTTCGGAGCGAGAGAATAATTAAACGTTTCAGCTCCTGCCTCTCTCTCTCTCTCTCTCCCCAAAAAGACCACTACACTTTTCCCTGCCAGGTTGAAATCTAATGAGTTGAACTAATGAAAACCTATTCAAGAAGCAGATGCTTCCGCCCTTTTACCCTTCCCCATATATTTATGTACGTTTTTTTCTTCTTCTTGCGTTTGTGTGCTCCTCCATTGTCTGTGGGCTCGTGTTACTGCTTTTGTGTCCTACACACAAAACACGTTTTCTAATTTATACGATAAAATGGTAACAGGCTATAAAAAGTTTATTCCATGGCGACTGCTACATGGCTAAATGGATGAAATCCCTATCATTTACTTTCTCCCTTGTTTTACCTGACTAGCTCATAATATTAAAACGTCTCCTTGCTTCTGCTGCTGTAAGGAAAGCCGCAAGTCTTCTTCCGGAAAAAAATCACAACTTTCTCTCTCTCTCTTACACACTTGCTCCTCTCACAGTCTTCCTTGCTCCACTTCATTTACATGTAATGGGCATCTCCCCTCCGATACCAAAGCTTTGTTTCTAGGGTGAAAAGGAGGAATCGCCAAATTGAGAGTAGTGATGGTGGTCGTGTCTTCTCATTCTTTCATAATCATGCAGTGCGCACATAAGTAATGCACAGGCCAGCGCTAGGATGGTGGACACCATGATAGTATGAGCTATCACTTTGCAGGGAGTCGAGCAAACATCGAGTGGAAAAAAACAAACATGAGTTGTGTGTTTAGACGGAATGAATAAAATTTGAATGGTGTATCATATCATTCTGATAGGTTTTTTGGTGAAAGGTCTGCCATCACATCATTGAAACAATGATGATGGGAAATTTTCAACCATGCTTCCTGAGAGCCATTATTTCCAACAGAATATTCTTCTTTTTTTTGGAGGGAGCAAATGGGTTTCCACCCGTGTGGTCTATTAGTGTCAGCAGGAGCCTATAGAAAAGTTTTGCATATATTTCCTATTTCACTTGAGGCTCAATCTATCCTCTCTCATTTTCTCGTAAGGGGGAGAATTGTAAGTTGATACGTGCATGCTGATGATGATTTGTGTGCTGATAGCACGAGGAGGAAAATGAAATTTTGTGAGCGAAGGACTGAGTGAGTGGTAAGAAGATGTTGGCAAATGTCTAGCGTATAGCTATTTCTCTTTCTCTCTTTTCAACTTTTTCCACTTGCACAGTTTCATTCACTGGCTTCTCCGGGAAGAAGACGTTCTCCTTTTGTACTGCTGTGGAATCTTGAAATTGTCTGTTGTGTATTTGCTTGGTGTTTATGAACCGTTCACTGAATATAAATTTGTTATCTTGTGTAATTTTGTTTGGGAATGATAAGCCCCCTACGAGCACATCAGCATAATAAATAAAGCCACTTTAAACTTCAATCACATTGCATTCCCCAAACGAGAGGTATTGCTTCAGCGTGAACCTGTCCGACTCTATTTCTTTCCTTCAGCGTGCTCTCTCCTCTTTTTTATGTCAGTAAACATCTCACATGACTGCTTTAGCAAAAGGCTTGACTATTTCCTCCTTTGCAGCGTCTTTCGTTTCGTGTGTGTTTTTTTTTCTCTCTCAGAAGTTGAAAATAGGACAAGTGGGAACCCCACAGGAAGATTATATTGGACTTACCGGTGCGTATCGATGGAGTAATGGGGTCTTCGCATCACCAACAGTCGAGGAAGAATATGGAGAAACACGCGGCGAACCCAAGGTGCCATCGTATGAGTTTGAGGAGAACGGAAGTGAACGTTGAGGACGACTACCGTTACACATATGCTGTGAAGAAAGAGAAAAACACATCACACACATTTTTTTTCTTATCTGGCTTCATTACCTCATCGATTTTATAATCTTCCTTTGTGGAGCACTATATCACTCCAAGTTTACAGTCCTTTTGCTTCTCTCTTTCTCTCTCCCTCCTCTCTCTCTCTCTCTCCCACTCCATTTACGCTTCACATAATATTCGAGCCCTTTCTCCCATTCTCGTACGTAGATGAAGTGAAATGTAAATGGAGAGAGTTGAGAGTTTCACTCTTCTCTCTGTGTGTGCCGTTTTTCGTCCTCGTCATAGAGGCCATCACTTTTTCCCCTCCGCCTGCCATTTCCACTCCTAGTCTGGGGAAACGGGCCAACCTCCATATTGCTCCATTTTAATAAACCAACCTTCATTATAGATATACCATAGCGTAGAAAAGAGAGAAAAAAATTAAATATTTCGAATGCCTATGTACGACCACAAGCATGGAACTAATATATATAATTTATAGACTTGTCCGTACTCAAATTATACCGAGTCTTTTCTCCTCCAACTAAACGATTTACATCTGTACACTGTGTTCATCTTGTCGTCGTCGTCTTGAAAGAAATCCTGGGACTGTACTATATTCCACTCACAATTTATCCCCGCTTTAGTTCATTCCTCGTAACATACGCTCCCATCAAGACATTTATTTTGTTCAAGCTTTTGCATTTCCTTTTTCTGTCGCGCTAATCTCACTGGGACCAATATGCATTGATGAATGCATGCCGACACGGATATGCCAGTTCCCTTTGCAGCCCCAAGATATGGGCAACGCGGGAATAACTTGGGAACATGCGTTTTTTTTTCTTTTTCAGTGCCCCAGAGCCCGTGCACCAGAGAACCAGAGTTGTGGAGAAAGAAGCTTGTACCTTTTTCAATAAATAAGCAATGCTCACATTTTTTCTATTGGCTCAATTATGCTTTCTCTGGCATTCCCTCATATTCCCTCATAATCAACAACGTGGAATGAAATAAATTTCAAACATTCTCTTGAATCGAATGCCGTAAAAGCTTTTGAGAGAAAGTGTAATTCCATAGTTTTGAATCAAACTATACAGCGTGCATTATTCTCTTGACTTCAATATAATTAAAGAGGCTATGAGTATGCGTTCGCATGAATGTCATTATCGCCTTTCAAAAACAAGAGCTGCTTAAAAGTATCCTGTTTAATAAGTTTTTGCTTGTTTATCTCGTTTCGAGCTTTATGCTGATGCGCCTCACTCTCTCTCTCCACTCTTTGTTCCCTCTTAAGCTGACACGCTCTCGGCTGGGTGGAAACCGAAACAAGCACACTCGCTTCACACATTCCCTGTGTAGTCGACGAACAAAAAGCCCGCGCTCGTTTCCTCTAAAAGCCGAGTGTGCCGGATTCAATTCCATTGTGAGACATCAAATAGAATAATTTTTTGAGAATCCTATCATACATCATAACATTTTCTACTTTCCCCTTGCGGTTACTGCACAATTACAATGTTTTATGTAAATGGAAAACATGACGTTAATTTTAATTAATGATTACTCTCCAGTTTACCTGGCACTTTATTCAGATTTCAGCTGTCGTGGGTTTTACATTTTATGAAAGCGCAATCCATTAGATCTTTACATTTTTTTTTGTAAAATGCCTTTCATCTTTTTACCCAGGCAAATTACTTTTCACAGAATATCCTTTTTTGCCACTACTCTCGTGCTGTCATATCGCATTCCCATTCCCATCGCTTGATCAAACATCAAGAGATGGAGGAAGCTCGTCCAATCCACTGGCCCATTATACATGTTTTTACTTGAGTACAATTTATGAATCAAAATGGTGCACTCTCATTCATCCCCTGTCATATTAAACGCTCACATGAAATAAAAAGGACGATAAAATATGATTGTGTCGCAAGCTATTTCATTCTTGTCATGCTAGATTGCGTATATAATCCGTAAAAGTGAAATGACATTCTCACACAGAAAAAAAAAACTTGTACGAGTAGGAAGGAGTATGTATGTGCCAGCCAGAAACGAGCCGACATACATACAGACGAGAGAGAGAAGCAATCGAAGGACACTCGCATTTTTTTATCGTCTTAACCTTCGTTCACTTTCTTCTTGCTTTTTTGTTTACACGCAAAGAGAGAAAGCAATAATTCTTATTCTTGGGTGCTTCTCCTCCGTCTTTAAAATCAACTTACCTGATTGACACTAAGATCATCGCAAAGATAAGGTATTTCCCCAGTAGCGGCACCACCAGGCTCGTTGGAGGAATGATTTCGACAACCAAAAGGAAGAACACATGGAGACTAATGAGAATCGAAATTGCCAAAGTCACCTAGAGCAGAAAAAGAAGAAAAAAAAGAATGAAAATCAATAGGTATCGTGTCCTATTCAGCGCGCCATCCATTCACCTCTCCACTGCCTCCTGAACTGTCCTGAGCAGAATGAGAGTGAGACAGAGAGATGCGAGTGAGTACCTATCTCGAGTGGTTCGTTACGCCCGTCAAAATGGATGCTACAACTTTATCAATATTCCAAGTTGATCATTTGTATGTATACCATCTCAATCTTCCAAGACTTTTTTTATTCAAAGAAAAAGAAAGTCGGGGTAAAAAAACGACACATGGGAGGAAAGAAAGTCTAATGTACGGTTCTCCAAGAGTAAACGGACAAAAGCTATCCTTGTGTTGTCTCTCTCTCAAACCCAAATTATCCTTGCCTCAAATTTTCCACTGAAACTCGAGACGGGAATACGTGTAGTAGTAGTGTTGAAATGGACATGCATCCTGGTTTCAAATGAGGTTAGTGTACTACATATAAACTCATACCTCTAAAAACCAACTTAAGTGAGATGATCGAGTAACGAGCTACATAAAAAATATTATATGGTTTGTAATGCACATCCTTAAATCCTTAAGTATATACATATAACAAGTCATGGAGGAAGACGAGGGAGTGACGGGAAAAAAGGGCACATGCTTAATTCCCTAGTACGTTACATATCTTGGTACTTGCGGACTTATCTTGGTCTCAAACGTTCAAAGATAATTTTATTATATTTTCTCTTCCTTCTTCCTTGTTTCCCTCGGAAAGGAGAAGAAAAGTTCTCAAAAGAGAGACGGACTTTAATGTGTTTAAATGTGCTTTACTAATACATGGATGCATGGCAGGTTCTTGCATTCAAAACAAAACGCTTTGGGACGACAGACCAGTGTATCTTTGAAACAAGGATGGAAGGAGGTGAAAGAGGAAAAGGCAGAAAATCAACCCTTTTTCTATTCTTTCCTCGCAGCTAATTCCATAAAAAAGAACGGTGTACGATCAAACTAATAAAAAAAGTTTGTTCTTGCTCACCACTTTTACCGTACTTTCTTTTCTCCAATCTCTATATCTGTATACGGTGAAAGAGAAAGCACCATGATCATCTCACTATATATGTACGGCATTACAACACAATCCACTTTTTTGCCCATTACTTAACTTTTTTTTCTCAAAAGGGGAGAAATATTGTGTTGTACAAGCAAAGGTTGGATGGATACCTGTCTTTTGATCAAGAGAATATGATGACTTTCTTTTCTGACTTGACTCTCGTGGAATAAAAGAGATTACTTTCTCTTTGTGGGGAAAAGTGTATTAAGTGGGGAGATAGCTGTGGTAAGGAGGATCCATTGTTGGACTTTAGGAAGGACGCAAGGGGCTCCACTTTGGTCAATATAAAAATTGTGAAAGAGCAAGAGAGAGAGAGAGAGAGCACAAGAGAAAAACTAATTTTCATCGTGGTTTATACCCTTCCCAAAGAAATCAATTTGAGGCTATTATCATCTCCCAAGAAATGTTATTATCGCTGATTGACAAATGCCACTCGAGCCAAGAAATAAAAGAGTCTGAGCTCAACATCCGATTACAACTAAAGGAGGAAAATAATATGAGCCTCTTTCTGAAAAAAAAGATGTATTGCCTCATCATTTCCTCCTCAAGTAACAATTATTATTTGTTTTATTTATTGCGTTATCTCTCACAAAAGATAAGAATAAAGCGTCTAGATTTTTTTGCTCGCCTCGCCCCGTGGAACGTGTAACTAAAGAAAGTGAAACTAAAAGATGAAACAGAAGGTAGAACAAAACAGGTCACCTGTAACAACAACAACAACTCAAAAAAGATGTATTAAAACCGAATAAAACTTCAATCAAGGCAAAATGCAATCATCCTCTAAAAGAAAGGCTTCCTAACCAAACTTTCCGCTCCATTCTGGGAAAATATGATAATGGGAGCAAGAGCAAGAAAGTTAGGCTACATATACATGTATGTAAGGGCCAAGACAGTTACGGTCTTGGAAAGCTGCAGATTAGAGGGATCATCAACCCCATTCCACGTCTTCATTTTTTTCGGCTGCTGTAGTACACATTTCGCCACCGTTAATTTTTTCATTTGTGCTCTCTCTCTCTCTCTCTCTATTTTTGCATCTGATCTTTAAAGGAAAACTTTTGGCTTGTTTAGTTCTCTGGGAAAAAAAAGTTCTTTATTTTGGTGAATGCCTCCTTTTAAATGGTATTTTGGGGAGTGGAGTAAGCTGTTTTCTTGTTTTCCTCAGAGAAAGCGGAAAAAAACAAAAGTTTCTTATTTTTTTCGGTAGGAAGAAAAGGTTGAATGTTTTCTGGGTCCTATTCCATTTCAGAGGACAATATATAAAAAAGTAGGAAGACAAGGCAGATGAGAAAGTATGAAGCACTCTACCGTCCCTCCCTTTTTCCTGGCTTATTTGAGCATAAGTAGGGAAAATAGTATACGGAAAGATACATCCAATATGAATAAAGTAAAAAAAAGTGTGCTGATCGTCATGTGTAAACGGCTACACATAGACTTTTTTCTTTTTTTTATTGTAAGTGCTTGTGGGTAGAGGAGAATGTGAAACTTGAAGCATGGAATAAGAAGTTGATCTCTTTTCCGACAAGAAATTCTCCTTTTCTACACTTGATATGTATCCTTTATCAAACTTGGGAAGGCAGGGAAGGAAAAGTTTCACAGAAGGGAGAAAGGAGAGAAAGCTGAATGAATTGTTAGGAAAGAAGAGATAGAAGACAAGAAACAGAAAAGTAGAAAAGATTTTTTTTGGTATAGCTAAAGCGAAACAAAAAACTTGTACTAAAATTACTTTCTCCTGCACTACCTACAAAAATACTAAAAGTGTACGCCTATGTATGTATATGTACGTGTGCATATAATATGCGTCAACGTATTGTGTAGTATCTTATATTTTTTAAAAGTTAAGATTATCAAAGAATTGACGACACAAAAAATGAGTGTGTAGTAGAGATTTTTTCCTTGTAAAGTATACATGTACATATACATATTTGGATGGGAAAATGTTACCACGCTTCATTTTATCACTTCAAGCGATTTGGAGTAGTTGTAAGGAATGACATGAAATTGACAAAAATGAGAAAGAGAGTAAAAAAAAACTTTTAACGTTTATGCATGTATCTACACGACGTATGTACATGAGGATGTGAAATGAAAGTTTTTTTTTGCCTTTTGCTCTTCATTCACAAAAAAGGAATAAAGTTCAGTACAAGATATGTTCTCTTTGAAGTCAGTCTCAACTAAGGTTTACCTACGAAAAACTGCATGCTTCGTAGTCGAAAATATTTTTTGCGCTTTTTAGACGATAGGAGAACATTTTTTTTTTTGAAAAAATATTTCTCGCTGAATTTTGTTTGGATTGCGGATCGTTACAAGAGAACATGCTTGTATGGAGGAAGAAATGCCATTCTTTCGTTTTTTTCCAGTTTATATTAAGGGAGACGCATTACGAAAAGGCTGTATCGTAATAATCAGCTGGCTCCTCGCCAAAAACCCATACACTCGGTTTATTCCAGCGACGTGAACTTGCAAAGAAGTGAAAGGAGCTCGTTTCAAGGGAAAACAAGCGACCTAACAAAAGCGAAATTGTTTGAGGGGAATTGCCTCCTAAAATGATTAAATAGCCTAAAACTGAACGATTTATTCAAAAAAATTTACGCTCGCGTGCTTCTAATTCGTCCTATGTATGAAAATGGTTTTTAAAATGTTTTGAGCCCATCTTCTTCACCAGAGTACGGCCGCCTTAGCAGAAGCAACAGCAGATTTTTTTTAAAGAAAAAAGTGAGATTCCTATCGATTTTTTTTCGATTGGCCGGATACTTTATCTCTCTGTGGTTCGGTGTGTCAGAAGCAGAATTGGTCGTCCCTGAAGAAAGAATACACATTTTCTCGACACGCTTGAATAGATTTTTTTCTTATCTCAATTGAATTCTTATCATATCACGTCATCATCTTCTCAAACAGAATTAGGAAAGAACGTGGACACGTTCTCCCTAAGAAAAAAAATGTTTACTGTAAGGTTTAAAGCGGGCGTTCCTCTCTTCTTCTCCTATTTTAAAATCTAAACATGAAAACGCTTTTTTTCTGCTGACGTCTTCCCAATGATTACATATTCCATAAATTTAGATTGTTATGACATGACATTGTACTAAAGGTACCTATGCATTTTCCATCGTTTGCCAATTAAAATAATATACAAAGAATAATGGTAAAAAGAGATTTGTGAGACGCGGAAAATTTTTGATTGAAAGCATAGCATTGTATGTATATATTTTTCTGATTTGAATAGGTTTTTCATGTGAGTAGCTTACCTAACGGCAGGAACTTCTAGAATATCCCATTCCACGGAAAAGTAGAATGCTGTCAAGTCAACCCCCACCTCGACAACGTTCGATCCCTCAACTTCATCAAAGTGCCTGAGATCGACTTTAAAACCGTCATAGGTCCAAGAGCCCTGCAAGGAAAATGTCCAATCGAAAGTTGATCATATTTTCGACTAAATGTGTGTATAATAAACAATAATATAAGATCAAAAAATATGACACTACCGCTTATTTTTGAATGCATTTTTTCAGCATCCAAGTGCATACATATGTACATATTTAGCATAATCCGAAGCGCAACAAAGGTGGTGATAAGCTATCGTAAATATTGCATACCTGAAAGAAAAAACGTTTTTGAAGCGTCACTTTTTCATGCATTATGTTCAGCATCCAAGCACATTTTGATGCAAATTAGGGGCAATGTGCATCAAAGGTTTCGATAGGAGAAAGGTGCATTTACATGCATTATTTTTAAACTTTTTTCTTTGTTTCACATGTTTCAAAGCACAATACGAGGAGTAAAGGTTCATTACGGCTTAACTTTGAATGCATTTTATAAGAATCCAAGTGCATAAATACAAAGGGCAATGTGCAACAAAACATGTTGAGACGTGATTACTATTTTTCTTCTGTTTTTCATGTTTCAAATGGAAAATGCGAGCTGTAATTGAAGCATTTTAAATTGAAGGAATCATTATTTAGCGAAAGCTTTTGGTGTTAACACCTCCTTTTCCAAAAGTCAGAATCATTAAATTCTGGAAACTTTAGACTTTCATTAAGAAAAATCAGTCAAAGTTTTTTTCTTCAGAAATTTTGAGATACTTCAAATTTCAAATTTGGTTCAAAATCGGAGGAGGTAATTTTGGAGGTAATTGATAAATTTATAAAATTTCACCAATAAATAATTAATTTATACTTGCTTATTTGTAGAAATTTTTGCCAATATATTTTCAAATTGCTTTTTTGCAGTGTTTCCGTCATGGCCAAGAAATATGTCATAAGCCGGGCGCAGCAAGACGTCTACAACGCTAGGGCCAAAATAAAGCGAGCCAATCAGCCTCTCTGGAAGAAAAAACTAGCCTCCAGGCGCGCTTCTGAGAGAAGAGACACACGTAGGGCAAACATGACGCCCCAGCAACTCTTGGATGACAACGCCAAGCTGGCGGCACAGAAACGGGCTCGCGACAAGAAGATGACTCCGAAACAGGTCCTCGCCAAAAATGCAACCCATCGGCGTTGGTGGCACGCGCGACCAGAGGAGGCCAAGGTGAAGACGGCGGCAAAAAGGTCCATCTACCAAAGGAAATGGCGGATGTCTATGACCCCCGAGCAGAAAGAAAAGTTTAATACCTATCACAGGGAACGTGGGCGCAAGAAGCTGGCCTCTATGAGTCTCAAGGACCGCCTCGCGCACAATGCCAGGCACCGAGAGTTGTGCAGACTGCGCCGGGAAAAGATGACCCCTGCCGAAGAGGAGGAATATTTGGCGAAAGAACGAGAACGCCACCGCCAGTATCTGGATAAGCGGCGCGCCAGTGGTCTTGGAAAGACTGCCACCGTCATCAAGAAGCTGAACGACATGACGAAGAGGCAGCTAAGTTCATATGTAAGTTTTATTGTACTTGATATTAATTTTTTAATTAAATCAGGGTTGCCCAGTGGCAATTTAGTAAAAGCCAAATCAGCTTAGTTCATATGTAAGTTTTATTGTACTTGATATTAATTTTTTAATTAAATCAGGGTTGCCCAGTGGCAATTTAGTAAAAGCCAAAAAAAATGTCAAACCCTTTTTAGTAAAGGAAAAATTGCTTTTTAATTGAAAAAAAATACTTTTTTCTGCCAGTTTACATCTCCCATTCCATTTTCCATTTTCACCTCCCTTTTCACACAAGCTTTTTCTTCATTTTTGCCGGTTTTTACCACAGTACACAATATTTCCCAATTACCATGACTTATTATAATTTCTTTCTTTTTTATTTTGAATTTGCAGCTTCGACCAGTATACCAGCTCGCAGAGTCGCTGATGACCCCAAAAAGTGACAAGGAGCGTAAGAGGATCGAACGCATGACGCGTCAAGGGCAAGAATCCGGAGAGTGGTTTTTACAAAGGAGGGCTGTCATCACGGGGACAAAGGTGAAGAGAATAGTGACAAACAGGACTGCTGACCTTCGCGTATTGAGGGATTCGATGATGCATTGTACCAAACCGTGTCACCTTCCTCCAACTCTAGCAATGCAGCTAGGCATCGAATTGGAGTCAACTGCGGTTAAAAGGTGTGTGTTATTATTCATAATTATTATGAGATGCACAGTCGACAAGACCCGAATTTTTTTCTCCCTTTCTAAAATTATTTTCCTGACCTCCCTTTCCTCGATCCTGATAATTATCCAAGCAAAATTTTGAAATTTTACCCAGACAAATTTTGAAGCCTTCTCAACATCTAAAATTATTTTCCTGTCCTCCCTTTCCTCGATCCTGATAATTATCCAAGCAAAATTTTGAAATTTTACCCAGACAAATTTTGAAGCCTTCTCAACATGTGCTTAATCGATGATTTTTAATTTTCTCTTTTCAGCTACATGCGGCGTATTGGAGTTTCCGACTACAAGCACCCCGTAGGTCTGGTGATTCACCCCGAATTCGCGTTTATCGGATCTACACCCGACTCCCTCATCGTCGGCAAGAACGGGAAGCTCACTGTTGTCGAATTCAAGTTTTCCATGGCACCGATAGAGGATGGCAAGGATTACTTGGTGTCCATCAAAGGAGGATCGAGGCTCCGAGGAGGAAAAGCAGTCCCTCCAACACGTTTCCACATGCCTCGAGTTCGACTCAGTCGCAACCACCAGTACTTTTTTCAAATAGTGTCGCAAATGGTGTGTTGTGACGCCAGTCGATGATTTTTAATTTTCTCTTTTCAGCTACATGCGGCGTATTGGAGTTTCCGACTACAAGCACCCCGTAGGTCTGGTGATTCACCCCGAATTCGCTTTTATCGGATCTACGCCCGACTCCCTCATCGTCGGCAAGAACGGGAAGCTCACTGTGGTCGAATTCAAGTTTTCCATGGCCCCAATAGAAGATGGCAAAGACTACTTGCTGTCCATCAAGGGAGGATCGAGGCTCCGAGGAGGAAAAGCAGTCCCCCCAACACGTTTCCACATGCCTCGAGTTCGACTCAGTCGCAACCACCAGTACTTTTTTCAAATAGTGTCGCAAATGGTGTGTTGTGACGCCAGCGAAGGACGTCTCGTCGTCTATCACGACAGCTCCTCGGACGCGAATCGGTGGGACATGTATGAAGAGATTATCACCAGGAAGGAGGCTGAAGAGCAATGGAATTTTCGCATCCTCCCTGCGTTGCTGAAGTTTTATGCAGAATATTTTCTTCCACCAACCCAGCGACGCCAACTCACCGCTCTTGACGCGTATCCTGGAGATGAAGACGACGACGACGATATAATGGAAATTAATCAGGATGAGGATGAGGAAGAGTTTGATGATTATGATGACTTTGAAGAGATCTTGGATTCAGAAGAAATAGCTGCCGGAGAAGATGAAGATGACGAAGAAAATGTATAAAAATGTATAAAAGTGAATCTTGTCATGTTTCGTCTGTGATGTCAAAATCTTGTGATGAAGTATTGAATCATGAATTATGAATTGATGTAGTAGATGAAACTATGTATAGCTTATATATATGAATTTTACATATGAACCGAATTTAGCTAGTTGAGAGAAAGTTCTTTTTTAGGTTTAATTTTTGAGCAGGAGTTGACATATTATTGTAGTTTTTATGTTTTTATGTCGTTTTGCTAAATATTTAATTGTAAATAGTTATTAAGAAAATTTGTTGGGTGGCGGCAGAGACCAGTGTAAGCTTTAAGTTTTTAAGCTTTGATATACCTATAATGAATAATTATTGAATAAATCGGTAACTGTTGAGTTTGCGAGAAATTTCAATCAGATAAAGCGTTATTATTTATGCACTTAAATAAAAGCTTCATACATTTCATTTTCATAAGCAATAAGTGCTTGCATAGGCATGTACATACTAGTAAGTTGAGAGGAAATAATTTGCAAACTTTTGGTGCATATAAATAAAAGCTTCATACATTTCATTTTCATAAGCAATAAGTGCTTGCATAGGCATGTACATACTAGTAAGTTGAGAGGAAATAATTTGCAAACTTTTGGGCAAGAGAAAGCAAACGCAGTCATAACCAGCATATCATTATTAGGCACATGTGCAAAAATTTCAATGACGACACATCACCAAGGTCCTTAGAGTACATATCGCTTTTTCGGAGGTCTAAAAAGTGTCACGCTACTGCTTTAAATATATTTAACCTGGAAGTAGCTATCGAGTTGGGGATTGCACCAGTGGCTGACGGATACTTTCCCCCATAGACTAAGATCGATTTTTAATATCAAATCTTTAAATTGACCTAATTACTGAGGTCCAAAAAGTGCCACGCTATTTCTTTAAATATATTTAACCCAGAAGTAGCTATCGAGGTGGGGATTGCGCCGGTCGTTGACGCACATGTACCGCCATGGAATGAAACCTAATTTTAACTTCAAACTTTTAAAGGGACCAAAGTACGGAGGTCCAAAAAGTGTCACGCTATTTCTTTAAATATATTTAACCTGGAAGTAGTTATTGAGAAGGGGATTGCTCCAGTGGCTGACGCACATGTTCCGCCATGGACTCAGACCAAATTTTTAATTTCAAACTTTTACAGGGACCAAAGTACTGAGGTCTAAAAAGTGCCACGCTACTGCTTTAAGTATACTACGGCCAGGGGTAGCTATTGAGTTGGGGATTGTAGCAAAAGCAAAAAGCAAGCGTACTACATAATTGCATTAGGGCTTAAGCCATGTTTATCGCCATTTTACAGCCATAATTATTATCGGTAACTCTTATCGGTAGATGTAAGCGATTTCAACGGTAAAAAGTCATTAATACAGATTAGGTATGTCTAGGTTAGATTAGGCGAGTTTTTAACCGTAAAAGTTACTGGTTTTTAACGGTTTTTATCGGTAAGTAACGGTAAACTAACGGATTTGAAGCAGCATATCAGGGAAAAGCAGGCATTACACCTAATTACAATTTAACTTATAGATTTTCAATTTTTATCGAATTTCTTTTATCGATAATTTTTACCGATAAGAATTATCGGTAACTTTTAACGGTAAAAAAGCTGTGAATACCCTCAGATATGTTTAGGTTAGATTAGGTTAGTTTTTTCACCTAACCTAGCCTAACCTAGCCTAACCTAAGGGTAAAAAGCATTTTTAACGGTTTTTAACGGTAAATAACGGTAGAACTATCGGAATTGAAGCCGAGTAGAAGCGAAAAGCAAGCATACTTCATAATTGTAGGGTAAATATTTGAAAATATTCAATTCTCTATCAAATTTTTTTATCGGTAAATCTTATCGGTAATTTTTATCGGTAAATTTTTATGGTTTAAACCGTTAAAGATTATTTATGGCCATTGGGTTAGTTTCTGCTAGTTTTTTCACCTAACCTGGCCTAACCTAGCCTAACCTAGCCTAACCCAAGTACAATAAGTAATCTTTAACGGTTTGTAACGGTTTTTTCGGAACGAATTCTTAAGAACTTTAAAATGCAAGTTTGTTCATCGAACGGGAAATACTCCACATCGATTTCGCAGGAAGATTTGTAAATGGCAGGTGGCTTCCACTCTACTAAACCGCTGTGATATAAGGTTGCTTTTGTGGCGAGTGTTACTTCAAAGTTCCCGTCCGCACTGTTGAGCAAAGAAAAAGAAAGTTTCTGTTAGTTATCAACTTATAGTGGGAGGAGGTGAACCTTGCCATGTCCAAATTAAATAAATCCCCACAAAATTTGGAGTCGAATGATATATCACATGTCATTTTGGCCTATGTAACGACTTTAACGGTCACCAACAGTTAAACGGATTTGATTTTTAAAATCCCCACAAAATTTGGAGTCGAATGATATATCACATGTCTTTTTGGCATATGTAACGACTTTAACGGTCACCAACCGTTAACGGTATCATATTTAAATACTCACAAAATTTGGAGTCGAATGATATGTCACATGCACTATGCATTTCTAGTTCCCTTCAGCGATGCATTTAAATTTTTTTGAAGGTTACTACGTTACTTATGAAGACCCTGACCGATAAGCCCCAAGTGCATCCTGAGGTGACTATCCGTAAATGACCAAAAGATAGCCTCGGCTAAAATTTCAAACTTGGCGCTTTTTCCCCAGCTATCTTTGGATGCCCGGCTAAAAACTCAAATGTTCATAAAGTTGCATCAAAATAATGTCAATAGTCTGAATGCAATATAGACTTTCCTTTATAGATTTTTTTAAAAATCAAGGCACT
>JAHZMY010002029.1:0-14487 GCA_027743915.1 Seira sanloemensis | reverse complement strand
GAAGTGTGAAAATTCAGGACGTGACTTTCATTGCCAATCTCGACTTTACTCTACAATACATTCTTTTTATCTCTAGCTTCCATCTTTAGAAGGAGAGAATGGTAAAGTCGGCGTGAGCTTGAAAAGAGCGAGGAAGAGGGTATATGTACATGATTCCATTCGACTTTTCTTTTTATACAAAACAATGGGAAAGGGAGAAAGGAAAAAAATATATATTTCTATCGGGGCTTCTTTTTAATCTGTACTTTTAAAGAAAATTTCCCCGTTCTCTTCTTTCAACTTCATTTATCTCCTCATCTATTATGTCTACATGCTTCGAAGTTTAAGATACTTAATGGTACAAGAGTTTTTTTTTAAACAGGAGAAAATTCAAACTCCTCATTTACACTCACTCAAGTGGTCATGCACGGCGGAGAAAGTTTTTTCAGGGATGAATGGCAAGTCTCAAACGGCAAAAAAAGTTTGTAAAATAAACCGCTGCTACTTGTTATCATTTTTAAAAAATGTTCGTTGTTACTGCTGCATTAAATTACGAAAATAAATTTCATAGTTCTCATATAACTTTAAGGTGTTTATTTGAATCACTTGCTTAGTGGTAAATCAATCACAATGCATTTCTATAACTTGGCCTTTTTTTAAACAAATCAAAACTTTAGTTTCATCACACAAAAATAAAGTTTTAGTGGCACCATCTTGAAATGTACTAGATATGTATAATGTAAAAAGTCTCCCATCATCCTCCTTTAGCCGAATTCATTCATTAAGCAGTTTCATCCGCTTATTCTTTGCCTTATCATTCCTCCCCACAGAATCTCCCCGTACGTTTTCTCCCCTCTCTGCCCAAGAACTTTGTAAGAGTAAGGGTAGAGAAAATTACGGTGGGGTGAGTGCCTTTCCCATCTCGTCGTGAAGCACGGATGATGTAAAGACTCACCAAACGAATAAAGTATTTGACTCTGCCGTCAGAAAAAAATAAACCATTAAAAAGAATCAAAATTATTTCCCTTCTGGAAAAGTGAACATCCAATCTATGACCATGATACAGGGATAATAAGACAAAGTAAACTAAAAGAAAAAACTTTATCTCATCCGAGCCACTTACTAATGGGATCGGTAAAAAAACTAGAAAGTTTCAAGCTTTCATGAACGAGCACGTATTGAACCTTTGAGAGAAAGACTGAAAGCATCCAAGAGAAAGCTCTAAAGATGTTCTCCAAAAATAATGAATCAAATAGGATGAAATTGGAAAGATATGTATCGTATCGTATGAAATAGTAATGATTTGTTATTTCAATTTCGACCCCGGAAAAAAGGACTCGAACCGGAAAAAGTGTTTTTCCAATACAATCTCATACCCTCGTCGTGTAATTATAGAGTACGGAATGGCTGTAAGGGAAAGTTTGCTACTCAAGCAAAGATATCATTCAAGTTGCAATTCGGCTTTTTGTACAAATAAAAAAATTCTCGTACAGTTCTCATGTGCTTCCCAAGTTTTTGCTAAGAAACTCTCACAGGTACGCCTGTTGTTTCCCTATCAACATGTATTACATGCATAAAATATTCTAATATTTTCTATACTACATACAACATTTCTGTTTCTGGAAGAATACCAAGTTTCAGAAGGAATGAATAATAAAAGCATATTATTTCATACAGAAGGAGCTTCTTCTTTTTTGGAAGAAAATGAAATGGGAATTACAAGCAAAAGAATAACAAGAGAAAAAAGAAGGAATCATTGTGCAAAAAGCTGTCAGCCTGTCATGAGAAGAGACGAGTTGCCATCTCGAGAACAGAAAGAAACGAAAAAAGACAACGAAAAAATGGAGAATAAAAGAAGATGAGACTATGAGATAGGAAGGAAAATGGAAGGGAGAAGTAGGAGCATGTTAAACGTAAGAAGAAATAAAAGGTGGCATTATTATAAAACTTATATATTTTCAGGTATTCCAGGTATACCTATGGAAACAGCTAGCACACAGCTACTTCCTCCATGTCTTACAAAATATGTCTGTATTCTTTTGGAAAACTTCCTTTTCCTCTGCTGGAAAGAGGGTAGTTCTCCTAGGAACTCCTTGGAGATAGACAACAATATGAAAGGAGAGAGAGGATGTGTGTAAGCTCAATTATTTATTAAAAACGGAGTAAGTAGAAAAACTGGGGGAAGGAAGAAGTACGAAGAGAAAACAGAAAGAAGGTATGTAATATCGTTACGTTTTAGGCAGTGCATCGATGTATGTATCACACGAATATATCATTGCATATAGTCCGGATTAATATTGCTTCATCTCTAATTCAAAGACAAGGGGTAAAATACCACAAATATTGTGCACACACTCCATTTTCACATGAATACCTAGTTTCCTCAGAATCATTGTCATCCTCCTCATTCTCGTCGTGTGTACAACGAGAAAAACTGATATATTTTGCTTCCCCATATATTTCCCTATAGGGGAATCATATATAACTTACTCGAGTACATGCACATATTCTCACCCTGAGTTATTTCCCCTTCCACGACTGTCTAGAGAAATAAGAAGAGTCGCTTTCAAATCCCATATTATTCTACCTTTTTGCATGCCAACGTATACACGTACGTATTACGTATTCCATTTTCCTTAAAGCAAATCTTTTCCCGAAAAATAAGTCTCATATTCTACTAGTGATATGGAATGTCTTACTTTCACAGTATAAGAGGCAAACATGATGACGGTATGTGTCGCTATTTTTTCTTACAAAAAATTCTTATTATTATTACATACGAGTTGGCTTTTTTGAATTTCACTATTTTTATTAGAACATCTTTGAAAGTAGGAGAATGGGACTGTAAGTAAAGGGAAAGTCAATGTGAACGAAAAGAATACAGCCGCCCTGTGGGATTTCTCGTCATAATATCATTGCCTATCATCCAACTGTGCTGTCGGATGACATCTCTTTCAAATATTCATGTAGTCTTAAGGAGAAGAGAAAAAACTTGTCGAATATTCTTTACTTTTGGGAAACATGCCGCTAAACAATCATTTCTACGTCTTAGCAGAAAAAAACATACAATTCACTGTAGATAGTAGTAAGGTGGGAGAATGTCTGTAGACATATTATTGTACTTTCTAGGTGTGCCTCTGGAGCACAGTCTTACTTTTGAAGCGAAAAAGTATTTCGCATTCTTCAAATATTCAAATATGAGATTGGACTTTGGATTGGAGAAGAGTGTTCTTTTGTTCAGGACTGAAAAGAAATATTTTTATCTAGCAGGGCTGGAGTAGTAGAGAGGGGTTAAAAACTTGCAGGGTGATTTACGGCTCACATGAATATTAAAGTGGAGATTTGATCCCAGACTGAAATCACCATTTTAAATTTAAAGAAAATTCAAAATCTTGTAAAAGAACTTGGGAGGCACAGTTACTGCTTCTAATTCTTTAATTAAGCTTGATTCCAAAGTTTAATAGATGGTTTGAATGTGTGAATGCGGAAATTCCAGTATAGCAGCGCATTGTTGCTTTGTCTAAAAGTTCTTGCTCAGTGCCCACTTTTCAGTTGAAAGAAAAAGTTTATTTTTAAAAGTATAAATAGAAAATTTGGGGAGGAAAAGTGCTCTTTCCTCATGCGCCCACGAGAACTATAAACATAACTCTCCATTTCCATAAACATCCCTCTTCTCAAACATTACTCTTATTTTGCATTTTGGACATGGCAACTCTCGTTTCACATTAGGCCAAAGCCAACCAGCGAGAAAGAGAGAGCAGATTCAAGTCACATTTCAATGCACATGTTCCACCACCACGCCATAATGCACCTATAAGACAGACCTATATCACAGCTCAAGCTTTGACTGTGGGAACACAATGACGAGCATGTTTTTAATATCATTAAAATTCTACAAAATGGTGCAAACTAGAAATAACTTTTTAATCTTGAACAAATTTTGCGCTTGGTTATTATTTTGGTTTGCGTGTTGATCAAAAATCGGCAATTTAGGACAAAAATGAATTGGTTAAAACCTTATAATTTCCTAGTGGAATTTTTAAGAGCTAATCTTGTAATGTCTAATTTTTTTGCTATGTAGTATTAAACAAATATTATTTTTTCCTGTAAAAATCAGGCCAAGCGCATTTCCAAATACTTCCCCACTAGTCAAATCCCCTAGAAAGAAGCTTTCTAGTAATTCCCCGATCCAGCACGGCACACTCATCAAATTTCAATTCATACTTACTTTTTAATCTTGAACAAATTTTGCGCTTGGTTATTATTTTGGTTTGCGTGTTGATCAAAAATCGGCAATTTAGGACAAAAATGAATTGGTTAAAACCTTATAATTGCCTAGTGGAATTTTTAAGAGCTAATCTTGTAATGTCTAATTTTTTTTGCTATGTAGTATTTAATAAATATCATTTTTTCCTGTAAAAATCAGGCCAAGCACATTTCCAAATACTTCCCCACTAGTCAAATCCCCTAGAAAGAAGCTTTCTAGTAATTCCCCGATCCAGCACGGCACACTCATCAAATTTCAATTCATACTGAAACTCTTCCAGAAGAGAGTCCAAAATTTAATGTGCACTTGTACATACATTGTCTATACCTTCTAAACTCCATTCATATTTACTATAAAGCATATCATACTGATGTGTTTTACTATCCAGCCAAGGATATGATTATTTGGATGCAAGCATTTCCTACAGCTTTGGGATGCACAACAGTTGGGGTCTCTAGCTACAAAATGAATGAAGGAGAGTGTGTGCACGTAAGCCACTCTAATTTTTTATGATTTTGATTAAATCATCTCGGCACAAAAGTACAGGCTTTTGAGAGAGTGGCACTACTAGTATAAAGTCTTGGTTCTGAAGCAAAATTGTTAGCAAGTAATATACTACAATGTGGTACATGGTCTAATGCGAATTAGATTGGTTTAGAAAATCAAGTGAATCTGATCCTAGGGATATGATACGGATAGCGTTACAATCTTTACTTCAAAGCATTATTTAATGGAAACGTATCATAGCTTTGGAAGGACCTTTTGGAATAAATTGTGATCCAAGTTTCTCTTTCCAAGTTACATTGTCTACTACAACCACTATGTAAAACTTTTTTATGCTCAACTTTTTATTTATTTATATGCAAAGTAACTCCATTTAATACGGATTGCTCGTATTACGCACTCACAGATGAATGGTCTCCCTATCATATAGCTTCTCATGCAATTATAATGACTTTTTTCATATGAAAAAAGGTATTGCTTTCCTGCACCAACCGACCATGATTACAATAGAAAAGCCTTTTGTTTCTTGCTCCGTTTCCCCATTAAAAATTGTACACTACGCTCCAGGTCTCCCTGTCTCCCTCTGTATGGCATGAGCCGTCCGCTTGTAATTTGTAATTTTTTAATAAGTTTCGTGTAGCTCTTCCATTTCCCTACTTATTCCTGCATTACACGACTTTGGAGAAGCTTTTAGCTGAGACGGGTTCCTCTCCAGTTGAGCCCAAACTTTAAAGTTACCTTTGAGTTGTTCGTTTTAATGCATGTGTGTGTGTGAGCTATGTGAATACCCACTGGTTTGGCTTGATCTTGGAGTCTCTTGTAAAATGTAAGATGGTTTCATGCGGAGAGAAGCAAGTTTTCCTTTTTGTGGTCTAAAAACATATTAGCTTTTCTTGCGCTATCTCCAAATTTCAAAATATTTCTGTAGAGTGCCAGATGGACGCTTACACGAATTCCCCTCAACTTTACTCAAGTATCCCTATGTGAAAAGCTAGTAGAGTTCATAAAAGCACGAGCATTACATAATATTCCCATGAAGTAGTAGGAGGAGGGAGAAAAACTCTAATTACACAAACGCAAGCCAACTTCCGAATCCTGTCATGAATTCCCAAGATTAATGAGAAAAATATTAAACATGATAAAAAATATTGTAATATGAAGAATACATACGTATGTATATACATTCATTTTGAAGATGGTATAATGGCCACGTATGATTTAAGCTGGTTTCAAATTTACGAATCATGCTGGTCGAAATGGTGGTCATACCGTCTGATCCACTAATAATAATAACTGGGCTTCGACTCGTCGGCGTGTTCATCATCAACTTGTTGTTTCTATGAAGCTGTTGAGTGATTGCCACTATTGTGTTTAGTTGCCGTATAGTTTATTACCATTTCGGTAAAGGAGCTTTTTTTGCAATTCATATTCATTTTTAAAGACAAAAGTTTACGAATGAAAAATACGATATATTTTATGGAAGAATACGCTTAAAGTATCACTGATGTAGTGTAGTGTAGATACTCAATGTACCAACCTATGTATGTCCCACATGAGCTAATAAAGTTTTCAAAAGTTGAGGATGGGATGTACCCAGAATGACATTTTATGGGATAACGCCTACTTTAACAGGGAAAGGGTCTGGAAGAAATACTGCGTAACAGGACTTTAATTTTTAAAGCGTGCAAACGATCCTGAATATAAGTCTTTTCTACAAATATTCAAAAATTGCTCAGTACACTTGTCTACATACCGAGATTTCGGTAAAATAGAATTATTAAAAATCGCATAAAAATATTTTCTTCAAGTTTTCCGTATAAACTTTAAAAATCTAAACAATTCATTGAGGATCATTCAACGTTTCTTGAAAACTTTTATGTGTTTCACTGTGTTTTTGCATGCAACACACTTTATTTATTTATACTTTGTATTTTACAATGAGTACATACACCATGAATAATTTTTGGTTTCATGGTTCGTTAAACAGGCCATTCTCTACAACTCCTCCTTTCCTCCAATGAATAAAAACCCTTTTAATACATTTAAAAGTACTTTTTCTTCAAGTTTTCGGTATAAACTTTAAAAATCTAAACAATTCATTGAGGATCATTCAACGTTTCTTGAAAACTTTTATGTGTTTCACTGTGTTTTTGCATGCAACGCACTTTATTTGTTTATACTTCGTATTTTACGTTTTGTGATACAATGAGTACATACCCCATGAATAATTTTTGGTTTCATGGTTCGTTAAACAGGCCATTCTCTACAACTCCTCCTTTCCTCCAATGAATAAAAACCCTTTTAATACATTTAAAAGTACTTTTTTCCCCAAGACTTTTCTCTTTTTAGAAGTTTTGGTTTAGAATGAAAATTACTTTTAGCAACTCGCTGAACCAACGAAATAAAAGGGAAAAAACTTAGTCAAGTTAAGGAAAAATGGGAGAGAAGTAAGGAGAAGTTTTTTTCTTCTTCAAGTGGTCTTGAAGTACAAGCAATAGACCACAATTTGCGAGAAAAGTTATGACAAAGGAAGTTTGTTCATTTTTGCTTCCCATTTTTCTCTCAAGTTGTTTGAAAAAGGGGAGAGAAATAAAGCAACGCAATTTTAGAGGTTTATGTAATAAAGAAAAAAAAGTTTTTGTAAAAACATTTCCCACATCTTTCATGCACCATATTATCTTCCATTTCTTGAGTTTTTTTGAAAGCTTCATATGAAATCATGGCTTAATCATGTAAATTTTCACTGGTTTCTAGATTCATAATTATAGCACACAACTTGGTAACAAGTTTAAAATTCATGAGTGACATGAAAGAATGATGCTGACAATTAGCCATCGGCCAATTATTCTTAAGGAAAAGATAAACAAATAAATTGTAATAAATTCTCTTGTCCGTATTTTTTTCTACAAACCACCATTCATGTCATTTAATCCTTAAAGAACAGAATTCATGGGTTCATGTCATCTTGTCAAGTTTCCTAGGGCATGGCACATGCCCCATGTCATCATTCCTACCGATAAATTTCTCTTCACAATTGGTAGCTGCATATTATGTTACATTTGTTTTTTTTTAAATCTTGAGTTGCACGCGAGAATTCAGAACATGAGGATCTTGTCAGAGATTACTTTAGCCAAAGCATTAAATTTGTAGAAAGCTGTCTTGCTTCAGCTGAAACACTACCAATTTGCTCCGCTTCTTCTGTACGATTTCAAAAACTTACAAGAAATGAATGGATATATTTGCTTTATTTATTACACCAGTTTTGGAAAATCACGAGCTAAATATCAAAAAGTTAATTTTGCAAAATGATCTGTTCATAAATTGGATACACCTTTGTGGCGATAGAGTATCCTGATAAACGATGATTTACAGAATATATTTCACTGAGGGAAAGGTAGTGGAAGCATTAAATCATTTCACACGTATTTGCTTTTCTTAATGAAAAATGAGCTTCTGTCACCGCAAAGTAGCATTTTCTTTGAGTCTGCGAATTCAGATGAGTGATGGCTTGCAAAATGGAGGAGCATCCCGATACAAAATAATTAGTTTAGTGTAAATCATATTGTTTGCATTATTTATCCACTTTCATTGTTTGTAAAACCTCGCTCGTGCATGCGATTGCGAAAAAAATGCTCACAATTCTTTGCGATCAAAACATCCCTCCCTTTGGAACAATGAGTCAATCACAATGTAAAAAAAATCTCTGCAAAGCGTAAGCATGATTTCAATCTCAAAACTTGTGCCGAAGACCTGGTTTGAATAATTAACTCTATTGTTTACTCTACACTCAAGTCAATCAAGTAAAGCCAGCCTTTATTTCATGATCAGCTCTGAAGAGAAGTAACAACACAATAGGCTCCTGAAACCGACATCAAAAAGTTTATACAAGTATTCTGGCTCCCATCAGCTTTTTCCCTTCAAGTACACAATCATCCTTTACAGCTATTTTACCTCTGTAAAATGAGTTCTTAAACGTGCCAAATGATAATAATGAGCGCCATTCATTGCCTCAAATTGAGGGGAAAGGTAATGTAATAGGACGAATATCTAATATGGCTGAATTTTAGCACAAGAGCCTATACTATTTTCCCTTATCACAATTAGCAATCTCATCGCTATAGCATGACATTCTCCAAAATATCATGCGATACACAAACGCAAAGGAAAGCTTTTCCTCGTTTGCATGACTCATACCGAACTACAGCCATCGTAGGGACGGCAACGATCATGATGTTTGATGGCAATCACGCAGTCTAGATTAAAAACAATGAGAATGTGAATTGTACAGTTGTTTTGCAGTTTCTCCCCTTCATTCCTAGTTTCATGTCATTAGAGCTTGGAACGGGTTTTGCACAGGGATAAAGCATTTAGCACAAATTGCGCGGAATGAAGGAGTGCGGCTTATTAGAACGCAGGAGCCAAAGGGTTACGACTTGAATCGCAGAACTATACAAGAACTCTGTAGTTCCTTACGGATGAATGATTCATGGGTATACTACATCTCCCAAACAGAGTTCCATAGGAAAGAAAAGTTCTTTGTTCAACAATCTCCTCTTCCTCTCTACACAGGAGCACCCTCACATCATCATATCACACCAGCAGCAGAGGAAAAAAATGTAGTACAAGAGCTCTGCGAATTCTCATCATCAGCCTCATCGTCTAAAAAGTTTGTTTTTGTTTGAAATGAATGACGGGTGAACTTCAAGAGGTGGCATCTTCCACACTCCCTCTCCTCGCCGCACAGACCATTAGCCTGTACTCATTCATAAATACATATATATATAAATTATGTATAAAAGCCATGGAAAAGTTTTGTGTCCAGCAGATAATGCTGGTTTTTAATCCCCTTCATTTCTCAGTTGAGCTATTCAGAAAAGAAGGAAAATCACTGTCGCGACACCCTTCCCACCATCCGGCATTTTCCAGCTAAGGATTGCCCAGCATTGCAGAAAAATGCCAAATATTACAAATTTTATATAAACGAAGTACTCCGCGAGATAAGTAATTAAAGCTGCTGTACAAAAATTTCTGTCAAGCGTTTTCAAAAACAAACATGTGGACTCCATATTGTCACGGAGAGAGATTTGTAAGAAAGTTTTTTGGGCGACTTTTTGTGTGCTCCCATCATTCCAATTCACTTTCAATTTTCACACACTTGAACGAATCCCAAAACCCACTTGAATTCAAAATTACCCTCGAACAAAAATTAGTGAACTAGATCTGAGAGAGGGTGGTATTATTTCCCGAATAATATCGTGTATCTATATACTATCTACATCATGAGATGGATACGTTACAACTCTGCTTAAGAGCTGAAAGTATAATAGGAAGTCTGCCTACAGCAAAGGTGGATTTCACATCAAAAACTTTGTTGGAGTGAAAAGTTTTTCCGTGTGCTATTGCAATGGGAAGGAGGAAGAAGAAAAAAACTTTGTATTTTGCGGTATAAAGGGCGACGATGATATCAGGGATTTTCGAGTTCTTTCAAGTGGAACCTATTATACTCAAGTGTGAGCCATCCCATTAAGAATCCACTGAGTCTCGTTTTATTACGTCATACCAACTGAAATGATGACTGGGACGTTCTACAGAATATGATGATTTCGCCGTGATCTAATGACGATGCTGATCATGATGAGACTTTCTGTAGTGACAATTTCCCCACCAAAATGAGATCGACATGCATTCGCATCCGCATAATATCATGCATTTTAAAATGGATTGAGCTAAAAATAATGGAATTTCTTGTTTAGGCGCTGGGTGTACCCTTCTCCTCCGGTTGCCCCCTTATTACAAAAATGGTCCATTAGAAATAATCAGACTCGGAGAGTAAGCCTAAATTCCCACATCTGCCATTTGAATTTCATAATGTGTTGCTATTAATCTTCATATAAAGTGCATAAATTCAGACGATTTTCTCATAATTTCATCACGGTCATGCATTTTTCATATTTCATGTGAGTGTGTGTCGCTGAAACAGAAGGTTTGATATGCAGACAGTCTCGACATTTTTCTGAGGCGTTACACCACGCAATTATTTCCACTAATTATCCCGCTAATAACAGCATGCGAAAACCTGAAGAAACTAAAACGAGGAGGAACAGCTGGTCTCCTCCTCAGTGCTCAAGGAACATGCCACAAAACATGTAATTTTCGTCATACAAAACACACACGGAATGCGTCGGCACTGGCCAAGCAGTCGGAGCTCAAAGTTCAATTGAAAAAAAAATGCAACGTTGACGTAACAAGCGGAGTCAAAATACGTGGTCCACTGAAAAAGTGGACCTCTGCGAAATCGTTCAGTGTTTAAGCATCACGGCCTAATAATAGCTCATTTCATTCCGTAGATCTGCGATGGAGCCAGAGCTCCGTACACCCACCCCCTCAAACCTATCATCATCCAATCAACCCTTGTCTTCATGTAATCAGATGATCTGATTACTTCTCACTGTGAGTGGCTTTCGGTCCTGCCCATTACTCAAAACTGTTGCCATTAAATATCCTCATTCACATGATGGATTGTAAATAATTCTCAAGAATAAATATAAATTTCATGCACAGCTCATTCCTTAAAATCTACAGTTTAAAGGATAATTATCATAATTACTATTATAAATACGCCATTCATTAATGCTCACTTTCTGCATTGTTTCTTGAAAAAAAACAGCCGAGAAAAGTTTAAGTGTCACTACATGACTGGCGTGAAAGCGAAAGAAAAATGGGAGTCGAATATATATTTTTGCACAGCTGCTGGGAGAGCTGACAGGCACGCACAGGCATTAGGATATTTATTTCCCCATTTTTTCCCTTCTCATTATTTCCCCATTTTTTTCCTTCTCAAAACTTCTTTTCACTCGTTAAGTCGAGAGATCGTTGTCCCGTCCCTGTCTCGCTTTAAATGTTGCAAAACGGAAGTTGGAGCAACGAAAAGTTGCATAGCGTCCCTGCAATTTCCTAAAACAAACATATATATTTCCCCATAATTCTCTCCTTCAAAGGCAAACATGTAAGTGTGAGCGTAAAAAAGGCTAAGAAATTAGTTCGAGTTCAAGACATTATTTTGCACGGAGCACTCAATCCAAGCGAGTACCCGCTGCAGCAGCAGCAACAGCGCTTCACCATCTTTGAGGAAGCCCGTTTCTCCTTGTTACAGCGGTGTAAATAGAAAATTGTAAACTGCCATGGTAGTTGAGCTTTAGGGTTATTTTCCTCTCTACCGAATCGATCCAAAAGCACATCTATAATTTTCCAGGGGAATCCTGTTCTCCTCACTTGAAATATTCAAGGATGCCTCCCAAAAAAATTTCCCATCATGCGTCCCCACACACATTTTCAACGAGTTTTTCAAAATGAGAATTACATTTTACAGAGGGAGAATGTGCAATGTGATGTGATGGGTTTCACACACAGGAAGAAAAAGTTCCTTTCCTAGTGAAATATTTATTTATACGTACGTGTCCCTCTTCTTCTCCTCTCCTTTTTAACATCTACTTTAAAAAAATAAAGTAAAAGCTTCGGCAAAGGAAAAAAATGTTTGCATTTTCCTTTTTCTTTCCAACCACTTTTAACTATTACCATGTTACACGGAGAAAAAAAGTTTTTTTCTTGTAGATTCTCTCCGCTTGGTTGGCTATACATTTCAGGATATTTTTTATACTTGGTCTTTTTATCTTATAAGTCTTTGGGAAAAGGCTCGAAATCGTTTTTAGCGGATTCCGAGAGGGATTCAGGAAGTTCTCTCTCTCTCTCTCAAGATCCTGTAGAAAAAAACACACAAAACTTTACTACCATGCCCAAGTAATAGCTCAAGTAGCATTTCAAATGAAATGCATTTCAATTCCACATTTTCAATTTAATTCATGAGAGTCAGTCAACCAGAGAAGGGGCAAAACCCAGGCTGAAATCGAGGAGAAGCGCTGGAAATAGGAAAAATTCTTTTATTCGGGCTACATTATATTCCATGGATTCCTCGATCCAACAATGCCTTGATTTCAGGCCAAAAGCATCTTTCTTTTCACTTGGTCATATTCACTTCTTCCGGGCCATTTTCTAACGTAAACGGGATTTTTTTCCTTCTTGGAACATTTTCGTTTTCGGATGCGGTGAAAAAGGGAATAGACTAGAGCCTATCAATAAATAAAATTCGACCATTTCGAGCAACCTCAAAATCTAGAGAACAGAATTGACCTTTGGTATGGTCTTTCGCACCTTTTCCCCCGAATTAAAAATTGCACAAAGTGGAAGCATGTGAGGTCTTGGAGAATTCTTCTTTTTTTCCCTTCTGATTTTAAATGGGCAAAGTATAGTTGCTTGTGTGCGTAATCAGTATCCAGTTCACACTCACTTAATTCTCTTTGGGTGACGGGCATTACCTTTTTCTCCTTTAAGCTTTTACATCATCCCGGAGAGAAAATGAATGAAATGAGTGAGTGAATCGAATAACAATTTTCTGTGAAAAACATTTCCTTCTAAAATAAATAGGATTGCTATTGCTTGCGCACATTTCTGTATTTTTTATACCAATGGGAAAGATATTTAGGAAACGTGGTCGCATTTAACAGAGAAATAACAGTTGTCGTGTCGTTGTTTCCTTTCTCTTGTGAAGCATACCGCCACTCCCTGGGCCATTAGAAGGAGATTAGCGGTGGATGGGAAAAGACTCTCACTTCTCAGTCAGTCACTCCTCGATTTTATTGCCATTTGGTTGATTAAAAAGAGTAAGGACATATTGCAAAGCTCAAACTCTCTCTCTCGTTCCTGAGTTTCTCTCTCCTTTTTTGCTTCCACTTGCATTAACCAGACCCATGAGCATTTTCAGCATTAAAGCGAGTGGAAACATGCAAGGAAAGCTATGCACGGAGTGAAAGCTAGCTCAATTTTCTTATAGCCACGACATATATATTTCAAGCCAGGGAAAAATCAATAGCTTGAACAAAAATGTAGTTGGGAAATTTTCTCCTGCTCGTTGGAACATGCACGAAATTCCAAAATTAGGAGAGTGTTTACTTACGCATCCATTTGATTCTAGGAACACAAAAAACATTTCATTTTTTCGATAGAGGGTAGCTAACAATGCTGGGAGACGGAATGTTTCTGGGGGAAACATAATGGAGAAATACGTTTGGGCTCTTGGGCAAAAAGCACTCGTTTTTTGGAAGGACTGGTTAGCGACGGTGGCACATATGGTGCTCCGCCAAGGAGACTGGGATCATTGTCGTCATTATTCAAAAGGACGAAATGTGTTGCTTTTTGTTTTCTCTTTAAGATAATTAAAGATTAAAAACATGAGGGACTAAAATTAAATAGTAATTTTGGAGCTGAGTCTTGGGGTGCTTTTCAGTAGAGTATAAGATAGAGAAGTACATCAAAAGTCATTTAATGCTAATTTATTATTACAAATATTATTTTCAATTTCAATTTATTTACAAAATTTGGATGGACTATGCAATTTTTTGTCTACCCCTGACAAACTATATAATGTTATTAAGTAATTGTTTCAAAATTCACCCCTTGTAAAGTCATGGATTCAGAATATTTGCGGCTTTCACCCATCATCGTCTCTCAAAATTAGCAACATACAGAGAGACTTGAGCACGGTGGTATTACGTAAGTGCAAGTGAAGCGCGCTTATATATTTGACTAAATGCATAGAATCTCACATTTATCCCTCCACCAAACCTTCATCTCTTGATACCACACACGTCAAGTCACTCAGATACAATAGACCTTTCACTTTG